>APFE031410659.1:0-18172 GCA_000404065.3 Pinus taeda | reverse complement strand
TATATATATGTATTATCTCAAGTAATAAATGAATTATTTTTCTTTTTTCTCTGTTACTTTTCAAACTACCCCTTAAGAATGGTATTAATAAGTAGTAGATTTAATAATTTTATAAACATATTAACATACTTTTAATAAATAACTCTTATACATGTCTAATCAGGAATTTAATAAATAAAGAATATTTATTTATTTATGTAAAAGAAATCATTCAAACAATAATTAATAATAATCTTCAAAATTACCTTAGTATTATTTTATTAATAATTAAATAAATAAATTACTTTGGATACTATTTGCTCAGTTAGTAATTATACCTAACTTCTCTTATTTCTAGAAGTAAATAATATTTATTACCCTCAATATTAATAAAAATAATAATGAAGATTAAATTTATGAATATAACTTTGGCCTGGGTCCTAGAGTCAAAATTAGCCGTTAGGTAGCCGTTGGAGTCTCTGCTCAGTCTATTTAACTTGCAAAGCCAGATCTGCTTCTTCGACTTGTCCTGACGATGAACCACACTAGTTGGTTCGAAACGCGTCGACAAAGGTCTTTTTCATGTGATTTACGCCGAAGCTCTTCTTATAACTATGATGGATCACAGAAGCCTCAATTCTACAACATTAAAATATATTTAAATGAAATGATAATTATCATCATTTAATATCAACTTAATATATAATCATTAAATAAATTAAATTAACTCTAAAATAGTTTAGTTAATATTATTTTTTTATTAATTAAAAAACATTTATATTTTATATCCATATTTTATTAATATTAAATACAATCTAAAAAATAAATAAAGATAAAATTAGTAAATAAGTTAATTGAATGTATATTTGATAAATAATTTCTCAACATCTTTTTTATTTCTGAATTCAGGTTTGTGTGATCCATAATGAATTAAGAAAACTGTTTTGGTAGAAAATGCATAAGAGAAATCTTTGGCCGATGTGTTTCGAACCAACAAGCATGGTTCATCATTAGGACCAGATGAAGATCCAAACCATGGAAAAGGCTTAAGTAAAGAGCAATGTAGAGACCATAATTTCAAGTAACCACTATATCTGAACAATTATATTTAAATTATGATATTAATTTATTAATATATATAGAAAAATATTATTAAGTAACGACTATATCAAATGACTAGTTTTTTAAAATTAATATTTAAATTATGATATTAATTTTGTAAAACCAAATATTAAAAAGTAATAAATAGTTTTTGAAAAAAAAATCAGAATCAAACTCTAAACAAGGAGGGATTTTTTTTTTAAAGGAGTCAAGACCCTAATCGAGATATGATCAATAATGATTTGGAGATTACTGTGGTGTGGTTTTTGAGATTGTGGGCTCGGATATTGCACAATATCCATTTTTGTGTCTATGTTTCGAGTCTAGAAGAAGACTCATCCTCAAGACTGATTCTAGAAAGAAGCGAAATGGGGTTATAAATATGATATGTTGTCAAAGTGGGGAGCTGACTAGCTCAAGGTGAATTTGTTGAGCCGGTCAAAGGCTTTGTGATTTTTTTGGTTATGTAGTTTATGTCTAACGCAAGCAAAGGATGGAGTTAGATTGGAATCACGACAATCACATTCCCTTCTTTGTATCTTAACCCTCATTTGTAGAATCAATCCCGAGGATGAGTCTTATTCTAGACTTGAAACGTAGACATAAAAATGCACATTGTGAGATAAGATCATTTAATAAATAAAAATAATTAAAAGAAATAAAATAAACTAAAATAAGAATAGATAAATAGATAAAATAAATAATATATATATTCAAAGAAAAATAATCAATAAATAAATCAGGGTCAACAATATTATATGGGGCTAGCCCGTGGGGCTTTGGATTGATGTTGAATGGGTGCATTGTTAACGAACTCCTTTTGATAGGTCACTGGTTCAAATCCCCCATGGGTGCTTGCCTACTAAAATAAAAACAATTTTATATGGGGTTGAGGCCCATTAAACAAATAAAAAAATACTAAAGGGAGTTAAGAACGAATAGGATGATAAAAAACTTAAGCAAACACAAAGGATCAAGAATATAAATTCTAATGAAGAATAAATCAACAAAAAATAGTATAAAAAAGGACACTAATACCTACATAGCGGGTCTTTCCATTCTTGATGTCAACGGCATGCTCATGAATTGTTTGGTTAATCGAGCGACAAGTCTCACCAATGTAGGAAGTCCCACAAGAGTATGGGATAACATAAACACCATTCATATTCTTGGGGTCCACTGTGTCGTTTATGGATCTAAGGGAGCTTCAGATGGTATTTAAGGGCCTAAAGGTTGAAGCCACCTTATTCTTCCTTAGGATCCTCGTAATCTTGTCAATGGTCCCTTGGATAAAAGGGAGATGAACATCAAAAAATCGATCCCTGGTATCTTCCTTAGCACTAGGACCTTTTACAGCTCTGAGGAAAGCCTTAGTACATTGGTGTCTACTATACCCATTATTAAAGAAAACACTTAGGAGATGTGCTTTCTCTTCATTGAGATGGTTGTCATCAGAAACTATTCAAGCTCTATTCGCTAAGGTGTTCAGAACACCAATATTTCGAGCTAGGAAATGATGAGAATTAACATGAAGATATTTTTTAGTATCATTTTTCTTACAAAATACGTGATGACAAAAATAGCCATCATCATTCGTTCAGAGGAGGACATCAAGGAAGGGTAAACTACCATTACTTTCAAATTCCATGGTGAACTTTATGGAACTATATTGATTGTTCAGAAGGAGTAAAAACAATTCCAACTCTTCCTTACCATGGGACGAGATGACACAAGTGTCATCCAAAAACCTCTTCCACATCTTAGGTAGAAGCCAAGGAGAAGTTAAGGCCTTTGATTCAAAATCCTCCATGAATAGATTAGCTACCATAGGGGAGATGATGGAACCCATGGCGACACCGCAAATTTGCTCATAGAATTCCCCATTGAATGAAAAGAAAGTAGACGTAAGATAAATGTTAACTAAATTAACAGTATTAGGACCTCTAATGCGCTTGGTGAGTTCAATGGCCTCATTTAAATATTATTTTTCAAAAACTAGCCACTTAATATCGTCGTTACTTAATAGTATTTGTTTTTAATATATTAATAGATTAATATCATAATTTAAATATTATTATTCAAATATAACCGTTACTTGAAATTATGGTCTCTACATTGCTCTCTATTTAAGTTTTTTCCATGGTCCACCTCTTCATCTAGTCTTGATTATGGACCACACTTGTTGGTTCGAAACACGTCAGTGAAAAAATTCTCTTATGTGATTTCTACCGAAAGAATTTTCTTAATATTTTTTATTTATTTACTGGTTAGATTTCTTATTCTTTAACTAGTTTTATTGTTTCTTGTTCTTGATAGTGGGTGAAGTGTTCACCCGAAACATCTAACATTTCACCCCTTTATCACACAATTTTCTCCAAAAATCACTTCTACATAAAAAAATGATTAAGTATGCACTACATCTAGATTCTATTCATCTAAAAATTATATACCAGACTAGATCCATCTTGACCTCAAATCTATCAAGCGCTAAGAGGGATCAAATTGCTGGAGGTGCAAACCTATTTTTTGAGTGTAAGACTTGAGGAAAGGTTTTCACCTTGAGAGATTTGATCCTTCTCGTTTCTTGATAGATCAGTGGTAAAGATGGATCTGCAGTTTAGATTTGAGCTTTGAAACATTTTTATTTATTTATAATTATATTAATATTTATATTTATATTTATATTTATCAATACTTACAATGGTAGATGTATGAATTTTTTTAATAGTCTTATTTTTTTAATATTATTTAATTATTAATAATTATTAAGCAGATTGTATGGAATTAATCTCTGCTAAATATCTTATAATATTTTTAATAGTAATCAAATATTAAAATTGAGATTTATCTTAAAAGTAGTTATGCTTGATTCGTTAACAAAAAATATTCATATAAAAAAATGTCATATGAAATGAGTTATGGTTTTTTGGGCATCTAATATTGATAAGCCATGATAATGTAACACGTCATATTGACATGTTAAGAATTTCCATGGTTAATAGAATTGTTACATGTTTTTTTGTATGTGTATATATTTAAATCACGTATTAATTTTTTATAATTAATTATAACAATAATAATTTAAGATAAAATTATAATTTTGGTTAACTTTCAAGATTATTTTAGTCTAGGCAATGTGAGATGTATAATGAAGCAAAGAGTTATAGTCCATGTCCTTGTTTAGTACCCATTCAATTTATATGGTTATCCTAGTAGGTGTATTTATTTTGGAATATGATTTTTAGAATTTTAATTTAATTGTCTAGTTCAACCATATAAATTAAATGCTTGGTAAATGTTGATAGATATCAAAACTTAATATGAATCAAAGTATTTCATCATATATTTTAAGTTGCTAAAATTGAAATGATCATTAAAATTATCTAAATTATAACTTTATTGTTATTATTATTATTAAAAATAATTTATATAAGTTAAACGTATATACATTTTAAAGAAACATGATGATCTAGATTCTTAATCAATATGTAGGATTTGTTACAATACCATGAGCGAATACCATGACTTATCGATAGGAGATTCCCGAAAAATCATAACCATTTCCTATAACATTTTTCATATCAATTTTTTTTTAATCAATCAGTTTGATTAAATGGGAAAAAGAAAGCATAACTATTTTGAAAACAAAATATCATTGTATAATTTGTGTATATTACTAAACATATTCTAAAATATTTTATGGGGGTTAAATCTCTATTCAAAAATAAATATGTAATAATAATTATTAGATCGATGGTAGGGATTTAACTATAATGTAATATTCTAAAATAATTTTACTAGCATTCACAATTAAAATATCGGTATTTATCTCTAAAGTAGTTATTCCATTTTTCCCATTTTAATTAATTTAATTAATTAAAGAAAATGTCACATGAACAAGTGTCACGGGATTTAGCTATAATGCAATTTCCATTTTTTCCCTGTTAATTAAATGAATTAATTAAAGAAAATGTGATATGAAGAGTGCCACGCTAAATGAGTTATCATGGTATTGTAGCAAAGTATGTTTAAAATTTGAATCTCCACAATAAAAAGGGGCCATCTCCCTGGTAAGAAGTTTGAACTGTTTTTTTTCTATTTTAAATAAATATAGTTAACTATATATTATAATTTTATAATAATTAAAATAATAATAATAAATAAAAATATGGCTTAATTTATATATTATTATTATATTTTTTAAATGTGAGATATATATGTTTATCATGGATTGGTGTTTATTGGCCTTTACCAACCATTTAATTTATATCATTATGTTAATATATATGAATGGAAATCTACAATCCTAACTAGTGAAGGATTTTTTCCCTAATCACATTTATATGGATCTAATAAAACTTTTTAACTACATTTCATTTTTTCGATGCTCCCATTTATAACATATAAAACACATAAAATACATTTAGAGGCCAAAAATATAAAAATATAGCAATTTAAAATATTATGTTTGAATAAGTGTTAGCTTTAGAGAGAAAATTTGATTAGTAAGCCTTTTGTAATAAAGATATAAGGAAGATTTGTAATTTATTCAATATTTAATATGGATTTGAAAGTTATAATGTGGAAAATATGAATGATAAATAAAATATTTCAATGTCAATTATGTATACATTATATAAAATGAGTGAAAATAAAAAAATAAATAATATATATATATATATATATATATATTATTAAATATATATAATATATATATATATATATATATATATAATTATATATACATAAAACTATACATATAATATACATATACGATATACATATACATATATATAACCAAAATAGCTAATTACTGAAATCTATTATTTATCACTCATTCTATATAATAATATACATAATTGACATATAGTTAAGTCCAATTAAACTAAATATTAAATTAGTAAAAATCTATTTCAAAAAACTATTCCATTTAATCATTTAATAATATAATATTAAGTAATTAGTTATTTGAAAAATATATATATATATATTACTATTACTCAGTTCCACAAAAAAAACCAACCTTTCCGTCAACGGTTCAAATCCCAAACCGATCCATCATCAGACTCTTGAATGCTTGATAAGAGAAAGCTTAAATTGAAGATTAAAGAGTAGATTTTGGTTTTTTGGAATGATATGAATGTTGGCCCTTTTTTTTAATAATAATTTTGATTAATTATTAATGAGATAATTAATTGATTTTAATATAACAATCTTTATTATAAATATTTAGTGGTTGTTATACTAATACTACATATAGTCAATTAATATTTAATATATGTTAGCTCAGTGGTTGTTGTATTAATACTACATATAGTCAATTAATATTTAATATATGTTAGCTCAGTGGTTGTTATACTAATACTACATATAGTGAATTAATATTTAATATATGTTAGTTCAGTGGTTGTTACACTAATACTACATATAGTCAATAATATTTAATATATGTTAGTTCAGTGGTTGTTACACTAATACTACATATAGTCAATTAATATTTAATATATGTTAGTTCAGTGGTTGTTACACTAATACTACATGTAGTCAATTAATATTTAATATATGTTAGTCCAGTGGTTGTTATACTAATACCACATATAGTCAATTAATATTTAATATATGTTAGTTCAGTGGTTGTTATACTAATACTATTAAATATATAGTATTAGTAGCGTTGCTATAGGTATTTAATTATGATAATATTAATAGTAACTAGTACTTAATTACAATATTTACATTAGTAATTATGATAACATCTATTACCTTATCATTAATATTTATTATATAGTATAATCAGCTATTAATAAATCTATTAAATAGTTCAATGTCCAGTTTATATAAATAATCTATAATAGTTAAACTTTTGTAAAAATAACACTTGACTATTAATTTATTAATTTTTTTTTATTATTTATTAATTATTAATTAATTATTAGTTATTAATTATTAATATTGATTATTAATATTATTATTATGAATAATATTAAAATCAATTAATTATCTCATTAATTAATCAAAAATTATTATTCAAAAATAAATTAATTGTCTCATTAATAATTAATCAAAATTATTATTAAAAAAAATGTTGACATTCATCTCATTCCAAAAAACCAAAAATCTACTCTCCTCATTACTATTTAATCCCTCAATTTAGCTCTTCTACTATAAAGCATTCAAGAAGTCCTGATGATGGATCCCGGTTGGGATTTGAAACGTTGATAGAAAAAATGGTTTTTACTATGGAATCTACGGTAACTAAGTCAATATATATATATATTCCATCTTAACTCAAGATTTACGAATCAAATCTCTTAAGGTGCAAACTTTTCCTAAACACTGAGAAAGATGTTTTCTTTGAGATAGATTTATGCTAATTTAAAATATTATATTTAAATTTGACATACCTAATTTTTTTAATTGACAATTATTAGAAAAAACATATTGGTAATAAAGATAACTATTTTTTAAAATTTACAATGATTTAATATCACATTTCAAATAAAATTGATGATATAAAAAATAACTTTCTAAATTATTAATGTTATAATATTATCACATATTTCAACTATTAACAATAATATTTATGTAGATTTGTACTTGTAGGTTCAAACTACTTATGTAATATGCTAAAACAAAAGACTTGAATCTACTCTACTCATCAGCAGAAACAAAAATTGATCAATGAAAACACTAAGAAGAAAAGGAAGAATTTCAATCACACATAACATGATATTTTTCTCGGGAAAGAAACTGCTCAAAACCTTGACTATCTATATTGCATTAACTAGAAGATCTAAGAAGAAAATGCAATGCTTTTTCAACCTGAACAATTCCTGCACAGGTACATTCTATCTCTCTTCCTTACAAACCATCTCAAGTGAACACTTGGCCAATTCTGCATCTTGCCAAGCCCCTACTTCCTTACGCAATTCCTAAGAGAATTATCCAATATTTTGTAACACCCCCTTCCAGGTATACCCAAAGTAACCATGCCAACCAGGGTAAACATGAGAACAAATGCTACTATGATAGTATTTTACCTCCTATGTCACCTTAAGGAGGTCGAATCGATGGAACATCACATACAGTCATCCAACGTCATCAACAAAACCCTCAGGAGACAAGTTAGCCACTCAGACAACATGTCTCTGGGTCCCACTACTATTCTATAGCCCTTAGGCCATAGTCGCTTTCATGGTATGGTTAAGGGACTAGCCAAAAACCTAGTTTTTCTCTCGCAGTCATGCTTGCCAGTGACTGTGGTCCAAAATTGCTAGTTTTGTGCCAACAACCCTGAGATGTCAGCCACTTTTCAAGCCCAAAATCTTGGCCTCTATCGAGAACTTGTTGTAACTTCCAGACTTCATTCAAAACATGATAAAAACGTTGATAAATCAAAAATCGCCTCAAAACTAGGCCTGAGCATATCCAATTGGGATTAATATTTTGTCAAACACTTGGCATCAATGCAACCTACAAGTCTAGGATACAAGACAGAGCATAAATGACTAAAAAACTTATGAACCATAACGATAATGATCGCCTCCTTCTCCATTGAACTACTACATCATCAATTAGATCTTGCATTAATCCATTTAACAGTTACAAGTAAATATATGAATAATCACGACATAAACCAGTCATTCAAGCATGGTTATAAGAAACATAAAACTATATTAGTATCAAAGATATGACAACCATTAAATCCACATATAAATTAGTGCAAAATTAGGGGAAATTATCTTTTATTAATCATAGGTAAATTCAACCATGTTCGGGGCTTCCACATACCACCCAACCATAGACATGGTTGAACCAAATCTCTCTTTCAAGTAGTCATCCTCATGCCATATTGCAAGCATGAATGTGGGATCCCATAGAATAACCAATCCAAAAAAAACCAAGGGAATCTGGCGGTTAAAACACTTCCACATTGATCAAACTATGAACACACAAAAATTGGTGCTTTGATCACAATCAAATCGAACTTGGAATTCCATCCATAATCCATCACTATCCTTGAGGAATTTTTGTCTCCTTGTCTCTCAAGCTTTACCGCAATCCAAACCCAGATCACTAGGACATAAATAGATATTTCTCCCTTAGGCTTTACCATGTATCCAACCAAAACCAGTCAAGTTATTCCTAGGCCTTTCAGAATGAACCTTGAGACCACCTCTACCTTGGATTCCAAGATCCATCCAACAATTCCAAAGCTCAAAAACTGAAATAACATCCCAACAGACCATGGCATCTAGAAAGAGACTAGGCTAGTCTGAAATCCACTATCATAACCCAGCAAAACCATGATACTGATTACAATAGAACCATATGCCAACATGAAAAGACATGCATGTCCAAACCAGCTAGGAAATCACACATGAAAAAGCTTATCTGCAAGTATTCATGTTGAAGTTGCTTGAATCCTGCTTTCCTTTCCTTGATCCTTTCTTGCTTTTCCTTTCCTTTCCTTGCTTTCCGTTTTCCTTTCTTTCCTTTCCTTCCTTGATCCAAACTAGAGTGCTCCAAGAAAACTTTAAGTGACGAAGTGGGAGAGAGAGAGAGAATAATGAGAGAGCTCTAAACTTTAACTGACAAAAGGTTGAATAGAAAAAATCCATGAAGTGATCCTCAAAAGCCTTTTTATGAATGAGGCCTCTATTTTCTTCATTTTCCATTATTTTTCTTGAATTTCCTCATCACATGCAACATGTGACCTTTCACATTTATTTTCTCCTTATTTCCTTTATTTTCATAAATAAATGTGACAAAAATGCCTTTTTGCCTTTCAATGCCTTTGCCTTAGCCTTTTCCAATTTTCCTTAGCCAAAACACGCATCCAGGGATGCCCACTAAGATATATTTTCCCAACATTCAACTTGGAATAAGTGTCACTTAACAATGGTCTTATTTTTTCCTTTATTAACTTTTATTACATGAAATTTTCACCAGGGCAATTACAAAACCCTCTCACTTGGGGAACAACATCCTCGATGTTAAACCAGACCAAGACATTAGCAAAACCAATGAAAATCAAACAAATTTCTTATGGATATTTATAACTTAGCTTCCTCTAGTATTTATAATGAATAACCTACTCAAAAGAAAAACATCATGACAACATGAAAAGATAATAATCATACCTCTTATTGGAGATTTATAACTTAGCTCATGGTGGTATTTACATCCATATACATATACATAAACAAATACCAAAACATGAGAAAAACATATGCCAAACACAAACAAACATAAAACCAACACTTCTTTGCCTCAACTGGAAAAAAATGAAGGATATAGGGCCCGCATATGATTTGCCATCTCCTATGTAGCTTCTTCTAGCCCAAAGTGCTTCCATTTCACTTTAACTTTCTCTATGGCTCTGCTCCTAAGAATGAGATGCTTTTGCTGCAATATGCACTGAGGCTCGAGCTAGAACTCTCCTTCTTGCTCCACCTGTAATATATACCAATCAATAACATGATCAACACCTTTATGTACTTCTTAAGCAATGAAATATGGAAAACATCATGGAATTTGATTGTTGGAGGAAATGCAAGCTAATATGCCCTTGGTACAATCCTCTCAAGGATCTCGAAAGGCCTGCAATACCGTGGTCCCAACTTGGCACATGAACCAATCCTCAAAGATCTTTTCTTTGGATTGATGCACAAATACACATGCTCCCCAACCTGAAACTCTTTGAACACCCTATGCTGACATGCATAACTCTTCTGTTTATCTCATGTTGTCTTTAGATTCTTCTTTCAACATGTGCGATCCAATAAGTACCCTTTTCATTGGATCACTCCACCTAATGGGAGTGTTACAACTCCATCCATAAAATGCTTTGAATGGGCTCATTCTCAATGACTCTTGATAACCATTATTATATGTGACCTCAACTAATGGAAAATAGTACTCCCATTTCCTCTGCTAGTGCATCACCTACATCCTCAGCATATCGTCCAAGATCCTATTGACCCTCTCCATCTATCCATTTTTTTATGGATGATAAGTTGTACTGAAGGCCAATTTTTCACCCAAGCCTACAGATAGCTCCTTCCAAAACTTGTAGGTAAACTTTGTATCCCTATCCAACACAATATTCTCTAGAACACAATGGAGTCTCACTATCTCTCTAATGAACACATGTGCTACCTCACTGGATGAATATGTAGTCTTCGATGGAATGAAGTGTGCTACCTTGCTCGACCTGTCAACCATGACCATAATAGAATCATGCTTCCTCACTTTCCTCGGAAGACTGTGATGAAGTCCATGGAAATGACCTCCCATTTCCATTCGAGAATCGGAGTAGGTTGTAGTAGGCCAACTAAATGCTTGCATTCCACGTTTACATGTTGATAGTCGAAACATATAGGCACGAATTCTGCCACTTCCTTCTTCAAATCTGGCCAATAGCAAAACTTCTTTACCTTTGTAAATGTTTTATGATATCATAAATTAACTGAATATGGTTTCACATGAAACTCCCTCAAGAGAAGCTTCTTGAGGTCACTGCAATTTGACACATAGATCCTGTCTCAAAACCTTACCAAGCCTTCTGCCATGAGATGATAGTTTGCATCCTGATCCCCTATGCCTGCACCTAAACCTGTACCTATGCTTGTACTCCACTGTAACCTGTGCATGATCTCGATGTATTTTTCATCCCGCTGTCCTGCATGAAAGATCCTATCCTGTAACTCTATCCCATATGAGATTATAGCCAGTAAATGATTTACTTGTACCTTCCTTCTAAGAGCATCTGCAACTTGGTTCTCCTTCCTTTGATGTATTTGATCTCGAAGTCAAACTCAGTAAATGTAGCCAACCATCTAGCATGCCTCACATTTAGATTCAGCTGGTCAAACAAATACCTCAACCCACTATGATCAGTCATCAACATAAACCCTCTGCCCATAAGATAATGTCCCCACATCTTCAATGCATGTATTATAGTTGTTAGCTCAAGATCATGCATTGGATATTTATGCTCGTGCTCATTCAATTCCCTTGACTCATAGCATACTACCTGTCCTTCTTGCATGCGAAATCCACGAAGTCCCCTCTTTCAAGCATTTGTGCACACTACAAACTCCTTATCTAGATCCACAATATTTAGCACTGGTGCATGTGTCAATAATTGCTTAAGATGCTGAAAATTGTCTTCACATTCTACCGTCGATTCAAACTTCTCACCTTTCCACTGCAATTATGTGATAGGATGTGGAATGTGTAAGAAGTTCCTAATGAACCTCCTACAGTAACCTACCAATCTGATGAATGATCTCACCTCATCCACATTCTTAGGAGTTTCCCATTCCATGACAACCCTTATCATTTCTAGACCTATTGCTATGCCTTCCTTGGAGATAACATGCCCCAAGTAATGTACTTGAGTCTAAAAGAAGATGCATTTACTAAGCTTAGCATACAACTGATTCAGCATGTTCTTCCTCATTCTTAGAATATACTAGTGTGTCATCAATGAATACAATAACAAACTTGTTCGAATAAGGACACAACACACTATTCATCAAACTCATGAATGTAGCTAGAGAATTTTTTAAACTGAATGTAGCAACAACAAATTCATAATGTGCATACCTAGTCCTAAACACAACCTTCAAGATATCCTCTTCCTTGATGCGCACTTGATGGTATCTCAATCTCAGGTTGATCTTAGAGAACACTACTTCTCCCTTTACTTGATCAAACAAATCATTAATCCTCAATACGGGCTACCTGTTCCTGATTGTTACCTTATTCAGCTGCATGTAGTCAATGCACATTTTAAGAGTACCATCTTTCTTCTTTACGAACAACAGTCATATGCCCCAAGGTGATACACTGGGTTTGATGTATCCTTTGTCCAACATTTCCTTTAACTGCAACTTCAACTCTACCAACTTAGGTGTGCTCATCATGTAAGGTTTCTTTCAACGCTAGAGCTACCCATGGCACTAAATATATAGAAAATTATACCTCCCTATGAGGTCACAACTCTGTAATGTCCACAGGAAATACATCCTAAAACTGTTGCAAAACTATGTACTTGCTTAACACCTCTACATCCTCAACCTTCTTACCCTTGTCATTGGAAATGTGTACTACAAACATCACACAAACTTTTTTGCAACTACACTTAGCTTGCATAGTGGTCACCATCCTCACTTATATAGGCTTCCTCTCTCCTTGCAAGGTCCTCTTTTCCCCACTATCATCCACACACTCAATTGCCTTGTCGAAGAAATCCACCTTGGTACTATGAAGGTATAACTAATCCATCCCCAAAAGCATACTATACAATCCCAATGGCAATATGTTCAAATTTGCTGCTATAGGCATACCATTTAACTCAAATGCACGAGTTCTTACCAAGTGGTGAACTTGCTTCTTTTTACCTGTAGCCAACAGTACCAACCAAGATTCTGCATGCAGTTCTTTTCTCAAACCACACTTATCCACCAAGTCAAAACTAATATAACTATAGTTAGATCTAGGATCAATCAAAAGATATGAACATGATCACAAAGCTTATCATCCATCTCAATGATCGATTCTTGATGATTTTCCTACCTATTGTCCAGAGCTGCATAAATCTGAGGAATGTTGTGACCAACATCACCAACTATATGTGCCTCCTAAACACTATAGATCTAGGTTCTACCACCACTTTGATACTGCAGACAATCCCTCTTGTGATGATCCTGACCACATATCCAACACTGCAATGATTCCCCACCACCGCCTCTTTCTTGCTTCTCTCCATATCCCTTCTCGACTGTATTGAATCTCTTGTAAGGAATACATTATCTTTCACACTTCCATCTTGAGGTCTTCCTCTCTTTGGTGTCCATTTTCCTTTAGCTTTGTCATTTCTCTTCAAGTCATTTTTTGGCTCAACTTTGCACTTCAAATTCTCATAACAATGATTAATCCTGTGGATTTCCTCCTCCAATGATCTAGGATCATCAAACTCAATCTGGTCTCTATATGCAACTGGAGATCCACTGATAAATCTCTAAACCTTTGCCTTATCGTCTCTGAGGTAAAGCATATATCTCAACAACTCCAAAAATCTACTAGTATGCTCCTCATTTATCATAGAACCCATCGAAAACTCATAAAAATCCTTAGCTCTAACATCCTAATGCCTCTCAGACGAGCACTTCTTCTTGAAGATCCTTTTAAATGTATGCCAAGTCAAATCATTCTCATTAATTTCCTTGAAATTCTTCATGTCTTCCCACCAAATACGTTCTTTACCTTTGAGACTAAAAAGGCTATCCTTGCTTTCAATTTTTCTGAGTAATCATGCAATCTAAGGAATTACTCATGCCAAGTAGTGAAGCCTCCACCTCTTGTGATTTCTTCATCTCTCCATAAAATGTATGTGACTTTCCTTCTTGAACTCATCCGAAAAGTATCCCATATCATTCCTCCTGTACGAATGATAATTATGACGATCATGATGTCTATCAGAACCAAAACTTGATTAGTACATGTGTCTATCACCCCTCCTATCTGGAGTGTCCAACATGTTACCATCTCTAGTAGTGTTAGATCTATCTGAACTATGTCTATGAGACCTAATTCCATATGCCCCATTAGTTATGTACTCATGTACATGGCTAATTCGAAATGGCCCCTGTCGCTACATATCTAAAAAACTCTGAAGTAATAACGAATTCACCTCTACTTGTTTTTCTTGTGCCTACATGATTTTGTCATTGTCTTCTTTGCAACTCCTTATTTCTTCTTTCATGATTCTCAATGTATCTACCAAGTGAGAAGAGTGCCCTACAACATGTTTCCCATCTTATTCATAGGGAGATTCTATGTAGTCTACCCACTTTCTAGCCATCTGATCTCTTTCCTGTAAGGCATACTATGTCAGCTAAAACAAATCACCATAAATCAATGTACCTTCGCATAACTCGGGGATGGTACATTTTTTGAAAGATCATAAAGTCAATGTGATGCATGTACAAAATAACCATAATAACATATAGACATATATCAGTAAGTGCATCAACACATAACCATCATACTAGCTAGGGTCTAGTGATCAATGCAAGGCCATATCGACAATACATGCTATGACATCATGCATGACAACAACCATTACTCCAATATATGCATTCCTTCATGCAACTATCCACCTACATAAGAAATAGCTAATCAACTACACATACGCATAATCACATGTAGTCGATCATAAGTGATCAATTATTGTAATAAACCTACAAGACTGATGCATGTAATCAAATAACCAAGAATGAAACCCAATGTACAAGGATGTAATAAAGAGGCATATAATTGCATAACCAGTCATATAATCATGATGATGCATTCCATAAAATCGACATTAAGTTCCTCATGATAACCTTACTACATCCATTATCAATATGACGCAGTGCAACAAGCACATGGAACACAAGTGTAAGAGCCACACACACAACTGACATGAATGCATGACCAACACATTCACCCATATCTATAGCACTATATATGACCCAAAGAGAGGGAAACCATGCTTTGATACAAATCTATAACACCACCTCCCAGGTATACCCAAAGTAACCGTGCCAACTGGGGTAAACATGAGGAGATATGCTACTTGATCAAATTCAACCTCCTATGTCACCTTAAGGAAGTGGAATCGATAGAAAATCACATACAACCATCCAGATCATTAAAAAAACCCTCAAGTGACAAGTCAACCACTTAGACAACATGTCCCTGGGCCCCACCACTATTCTATGTTGGTCCTAGATGCACAGCTTAATCAAATAAACACACAGTAGAATAAATCAAGCACATAAAACACAAGAGTTTAACGTGGTTCACCCAACCAATCTGGGCTACGTCCACACAACATAGGCATCGGCAATTTATTAAATAAATAGGAGATTACATCAAGAAATCCTCACAAAAATCTCACACACTCTTAGCCAACATCTGAATGATTGCCTGTTATATAGCATAGAGAATCTAACAGCCTCATTAACTCCCTCACATCAAATATAGGAGGCATTAATCATCTCCCAACAACCTGGAGCTAATATAGGAACTGAATTTCTATTGTTGTCACCTACAGAGATTTCTACCTATTTCACTTCAAATAGAAAATCTCAACAATCTCCACCTTGACAGCAATTAGCTTGATGCCCTGTTATTATTATTTTATCTTTTCTACAAGCCAAGAGAAGCCAATCACCAATGTAGCTTCTCTAACAAAACTGGTTTCGTGAACATGTCTACACAATTCTCCTTTGTATGCACCTTTTCTAGAGAGACTCCCCTTTCAGTGATAACCTGTCTTACAAAATGGTAATTGATCGGTATATGCTTTGATTTACTATGATAGGCTGGATTCTTAGCCAAATGTATTGCACTTTGACTGTCACAAAATAACTTGATGCTATCCTGCAACCTACCAAATTCACCAAACAAACCTTTCAACAAAATCGCTTCTTTGCAAGCATGAGAAGCAGCAATATATTCTGCTTCAGTAGTGGACAAAGCAACAATGTTCTGTAGCTTTGACATCGAGCTGATAGCTCCACCTGCAAGAGTAAAGACATACCCTGAGGTTGACCTTCTCTTATCCAAATCACCTGCAAAATCGGAATCAACATATCTGTAAACAAATTCACTAATCTTATTGTAAGAAATACAATAACTACTTGTGCCTCTCAAATACCGAAGTACCCATTTCACTACTGACCAGTGTTCTTTACCTGTATTTTCCATGTACCTACTGACAACCCCAACTGCATGTGAAATATCTGGTCGAGTACAAACCATTGCATAGATTAAACACCCTACTACATTGGCATATGGAATTCGAGACATATAATCCTTTTCTTCATCTGTATTAGGACATAAACATGAAGAAAGCTTAAAATGGGAAGCTAAAGGGACTGAAACAGGCTTCACATTATCCATACCAAACCTCAAAAGTATTTTCTCAATATAATTTTGTTGTGATAGCCATAGCTTACCATTGCTCCTGTCTCTGAAAATCTCCATGCCCAAAATCTCTCTTGCTGCTCCTAGATCTTTCATATCAAATGTCCTTGCCATCTGAGCCTTCAACCTATTGATTTCTTCTATGCGTTTGCTTGCTAAAAGAATATCATCAACATACAATACCAAGATAATGAATATGCCATTATTCAACTATTTAAAATAAACACAATGATCATATTCACTTCTAACATATTTCTGACTCAACATGAAAGAATCAAACTTCTTATACCATTGTCGAGGCAACTGCTTCAGTCCATATAATGACTTCTTGAGCCTGCAGACAAATTTCTCATTGCGATGCTGAAAAACCCTTCCGGTTGTTCCATATATATTTCCTCATCTAAATCACCATGTAGAAATGCAGTCTTAACATCTAACTGTTGCAACTCTAAATCAAGCAAAGCCACTAATGCTAACACAATTCTAATTGAAACAATTTTAACCACTGGCGAAAAAATCTCATGAAAGTCAATACCAGCTTTCTGAGAAAACCCTTTTGCAACCAGTCGCGCTTTGTACCTGTCTTCCATATCATTCACACCCCGTTTCAGCTTGAAAAGCCATTTACACCCCACAGTTTTCCTGCCTTTCGGAAGCTCAACCAGATCCCATGTGTTGTTCTTGCTCAAGGCCATCATTTCGTCCTTCATGGTTGCTTTCCACTTGTCACTTTTCAAACCTTCTATTGCTTCCTGATAGAACAGAGGTTCATTTTCATTAGCAGTAAATGCAACAGAAGTGACATAATCATCATACCTTGTCGGTGGCCGTTTGATTCTTGTCGACCTCCTTAAGGATGTTTCTGGCACTTCCTTGATTGGATGACTACCATATGTAGGAACGTCTTGCCCATCAGTATCTGAGACCTGTTCATGATCTAAACCTGAACCCTGTTCATGTTCTGATTCTGAAACCTGTTCATTAATAGTATCTGAACTATGGTCATCATGACTATCGTTAGAAATGCTATCAAACTGAATGTGCTGAAATTCAGATACATCATCCTGTTTCAATCGACTATCTACATCTAACTGTACAAGAGAGAGAT
>APFE031410653.1:0-46841 GCA_000404065.3 Pinus taeda | reverse complement strand
CCCAACATTGGCTTGGAATGGATAAAGGTTGTAATAGACCTGGGGTCTTAATTGTTTCAACTTTATTTTGTTGGCAAACCAAACATTCCACCACAAACTTTTGAATATCCAATTTTAAAGCCATCCAAAAAAAATTCTTCTTAACCTTGTGTTAAGATTTTAAAAATCCCGAGTGCCCTCCTAAGGGAGAGGTGTGCAATTCTAGAAGAATATTTTGTTTGATTTGGTAATTCTTATAGAGGTATAAGCGATCTTTGTACCATAATGAATCATCTTTCCATCTAAACGTATCATATGTACTAGGATCTTGCTAGAACTTTTGAATGCGTTCTCACACTTCATCATTCTTCCATTCATCTCTTGCTTCGTTCATTCAATCTAGTTTGATAATAGAAATGGCACAAAAATAGTTTTGCCAAATCCTTATCCTTTTTTGAGAGTGTATCTGCAACAACATTTTCCTACCCTTTTTTGTAGATGATTTCAAAGTCATAACCCAACATCTTTGTGACACATTTTTGTAACTCTTCTAAAGATAATATTTGTTCTAAAATGTATTTAAGACTATCATGATCCATTTTTACCTTAAGTTTCTTCGCATTAGGTAAGGTCGACATTTCGTAAGTGCATGTAGTATTTCCAACATTGCTTTCTCATAAATAGCTTTATGTAAATAATTTCCTTTGATTGGATGACTTTCGAAACAAATGGGTCCTCCTTCTTGCATTAAAAAAACACCAATTCCATTTCCTGAGGTATCACATTCCACAATAAAGGTTTTTGTGAAATCCAGCGTAGCTAAGACTGTTGCTTGGCACATTGCCTCTTTAGGATGTTAAAAGGCCTTTGTTGCTTCTGGAGTCCAAGAAAATGCATATTTATTCAGTAATGTTGTTAGAGGTGCTGCTCTTCTCTCGTAATTCTTAACAAACTTACGATAATACCCTGTCAACCTTAGAAACCCTCACAGATGCTTTATGGATGTGGGGATTTTCTATTCCTTAATGGCTTTAATTTTTCTAGGGTCTACCTTAACACCTTCATGAGATACAATATGACCCAAATATTCCACCTCTTCTACTCCAAAGAAAAAATTAGAGGCTTTTGCATATAATTGTTTCTCCTCCAATAGTTTGAGCACCCTGTCAACATGTTGAACATGATCCTTCCAAGACTTACTATAGATTAGTATATCATCAAAAAATAATAACACAAATTTTATAAGGAAGGGTTCAAAAATGGAATTCATCAAGCCTTAAAATGTATAAGGTGCATTGGTAAGGCAAAAAGGCATGACAAAAAATTCGTAATGACCCTCAAGATTTCTAAATGTTGTTTTCGAAATGTCTTCAATCTTCATTCCGATTTGATGATATCCTGAACGAAAATCCAATTTGGTGAAGTAAATTGATCCATGCAATTCATCCAATAATTCATCAATGACAAGAATGAGAAATTTATCTTTAATAGTGAGATTTTTGAGCTCCTTATAATTCAACACATGTGCCATGATCCATCCTTCTTGTGCACCAATACTACTGGAGTAGAGAAAGAACTTTGACTAGGTTGAATTATACTAGCCTCTAGCATTTCTTCAGCCATACATTCAATTTCACTCTTTTGGGCATAGGGATACCTGTATGGCCTGATGTTTGGAGGAACACTTCCTAGAATCAAATGAATAGCATGATCATGATCACAAATAGGTGGGAGGCCTTTAGGAATCTCAAATACCTTGGAATGATTGTCCAAGAATTTTTGGAGATCTAGAGAAATAGATGATTTCAATGTGGGAACCTCTAGCGAACATAATTGTCCAATTACACCTCGTTTCTCCTTCTTTATAAGCTTTGTCATACCATTAGAGATGATTATCTTTCCTGGTTTCCTTGCAATACCCCTAGTACAACATCAACACCACCCATTGTAATGGAAAACATTGGGCTATTAAATACATATTTTCCCATGGATAGCTTGATATTATGAAACTTTCCAGAGCAATTTATGCTTCCTCCACTTGCAACCATGACTTGACACTCTGGTGTTGGATATAGGAAGCAATTCAATTCCTTGCTTATCTTACAATGAATAAAATTATGGGTGTTTCCCGAATCAATCAACACTATTACCTTTTTCTTCTTGATATGTCCTTCTATCTTGATAGTTTGAGGAGTGGTAATTCTAGCCAATAGATTACAATATATGGTCAGATTCATTTTTTCTTTATCTAGGGTTTTTTCCTAGAGTATATCCTCTTCTTTTGACATTTCTTGTTCATTTTCTTCCTCCTCTTCACAATCCATGTAGAATAATTTCCTCTCAACACACTTATGACCTTTACTGTATTTGCTATCACAAATATAACAAAGGCCTTTTTCTCTTTTTTCTTCCAATTGTTGTGGTGTCAACCTTGCAGGTTGTGGAAGGCTAGGGGTGACAACACTTCCATATTTATTGTTGTGAGTGGTAGGCTTCATGGTTGCCATAATTTTGCTTTCCATTTTTCTTGCTAACCTGAATGCCTTCTCCAACAAATCAGGTTCCCAAAGGCGAACCTCATGTTGGATATTATCCTTTAAATTCCTTATGAACACATCCATCCTATGCTCATCTAGAATATCTTTTACCCTTATGTTCAATTTTTGGAAGTCCTCAATGTGCTCCATCATTGAACCCTTTTGTTTGAGATTTGTCAATTGGCTAAAAAAGGTGTTGCTTTTTGTATCCTCATAATGTGCTATCATTTCTTCCAGAAAAAGTGCCCAAGTGATAATTTGTTTATGAGAGAACAACCATCGATACCATACAAACTGATTTGGTTCCAAATATAAAGTTGCAATACGTACCTTTTTGTGTGTTTTGCACATTATGGAGATCGAAAAATTTCTCCATCTATAATATCCATGTTTCAGGATCCTTGCCATAAAACTTCCTCATACCAATTTTTGGAACATGGTGAGTCTTCAATCCAACATTAGATTCTATGAAATCATGATTAATATTTCTTTTGTTCTCATCATGAGTTTCCTTTACTACCCTTTCACCATCAGTAACCATTGCTTGTAGCAACTTATTCAAAATTTTCTTTAATTCTTCCATCTTAGCGTCCATGCCATCCATCTTAACATGCATGCCATTCATATTAGCTTCCACACCATTAATCTTGGTTTCAGTTACCTTTTGTGAGGGTGAAATTTGTTGTACTTGGTCTTGTAATTTTGATATATCATGTTGCATTTCTTCCTCTTCTTCACGAGTCATGCTAGAGCTTTCAAGTTTCTTACTAGATGTTTCCATTTTCTTTCTTCAGGGAATCAATTAATGCTAATAATTCCTCACTATTCCCTTTGAATTCATTCAAACTAATTTTTCAAACCAATCTTATGCAAAATTAAAAAAAAAAAACTACACATTTTTTTTTCACTTTGTAAGAGCTCGATATTGAATCTATTGTATCTCTGTAACTGTGGATCTCAAATATTTGAAATCATGTCCTATAGTAGCACTTTGAGTCCTCTTTCTAACCTACAAGTCTGATTAAGATTGGATTCTCCAAGGAATATTTATGCCAAATATCCCACGGTGACCTGATTATAGACTAGTTTAGTAGAGCGAATTTCTACGAAGTGCCACATGTCACTGTTTCGACCTTAGTACCTGAAATTGATATACATAAAACTACAAGTTGTCCTCGTTTTGAAAATTCTTACGAAATTTCAATCTGATGCTTAGAACAAAAGTTATGATAATTTTCCCCAGGTCACTTATTTGGAATGTAATTCAGGAGTCTGCAAAAACCCTAACTTCATCAGATCATATCTCTGAAAATATAGCGATACAAGCTCTGAAATTTGGACCCGAAGTTCAAAACAATTTCAACTCAAATGGGTTTCTTTTTAGCTTCTGAAACGTCACAGAAAAAAAGTTATAGCAAAAATTTCATGATGACCTATTTGGAGCAGCGAAACCCTAGAATCCAAAGCTTTGATACCAAATGTTAGGAAACTATCTCACAAAAAGATAGAAAAGATAGATCAACGCCTTAGAATTTAGCCTCTTCGAGGGGGCAACCTCCTTTACATTACACAAACGAACAATTCTTGGATGATACAAATGACTAAACCTCCCTTCTATATATAAAAGTCTAAGGGGTCACAATATAATCAAGCCGACCTAACTGTAATAACATAAGGGCACAATAATAACAATAGTGGGTTTCTATGGGGCACACTAATAACAATATAGGGACAATGGGGGCACAATAATAAAAATAATGGATACAATGACAATAGTAATGGGGGAATCACAAGTATTATAGGGACCTAGCAATCAATGTGGCTAATTATGCCTCCTAGTGTATATGCTAACCATGTTGCATCGAATTATTCCATCAATGAACCTTCAAATTATTGAAAGGTGGTATATTTTGATGCCTTAATGTGGAGTGGTTATTGGGAGATGGCTCATTTTATGATATTATGGATTCATTATAAAACTATAGGGGATACCTATTTTCAAAAGAAAGTGCAATCGATATTTAGAGGGAGAATATTGTTTTTTGTGAAAATATTTTCCTCGTTGAGAAGGTGTCTTAGATTTTATGTCACTATGAAACTATTTGCACCATGTTAGTGGTGCACTTCATGTTATATGGAGTGCATGGTGAAACCTTAACCTCTTTGTTATATCGTAGAATATTTTGGCTTCTTGCCATTTAGAGATCTTACTATAGGTGGATGATTGTCCTTGAGATATGTGTAGAGGGGGTGTCTTTTGGCATTAACATATTATAGATTTGGGAAGTTATCCAATGTTGTTTTAACATATTTTACATTGCATGCATGGTGTCCATGATGGGGCCTTAACATGAACTAGGAGTAAAGGTAGTCCCCACTAGGAGCACCATAAGCACATGGTATAGTCTAGGAATTTGAGTGCTTAGCTTGATGGATTCTTGCTTGGAGAGTGCAGTCATTAGAGTTTTTTCTAAATTATAACATGTTGATGACAATTACATATCGGATACTTTCTTAGAGATCACAAAACCATTAGATGAAGAGTGCTTGAAATGTGGAGCCTTAGCGTAGAGACCACACCAATTTGGAGGTGGTTTTCAACCACCACATGCCACTTTTACATCTTCAGTAAAGTGCCCTTCATGTGGATCTACCCTATTGGCTTGTATTAGGTGTTGTTCACTTGGTCAATTTTATATTGTTGGCCTCCATCACCTCTCTTATAAAGGGAGGAAAGCGTATTCATATTCACTTTAGATCCTCTATGTATTCTTGATGTAATCATCTTGTAGTCCTTGTTATTTTTTATGCAAGAGTTGAAGCTTGAGTGGAATTTGGGCACTAGGGTTTTCATGAGATAAAATGTAGAGAATTCTTGGAGCACTACCATTGATTCCTTGCAAGACCTAAGGTTTGTGAGGTGAGTCCCAATAAAATATCTGGTGCACTTGATGCTAATGGAGCTTGTGTCAAGCAAGGTTAGATAAATCTCCTTGAGGACTTGTTTGATGAAAACAAATGTTCCAATGGTGAAATTATTGGTGTGATGCTATCTTGCAGTGGAGCCTTTAATGCACCTAGGAGAGTTAGTGAGATGCCTTGCTAGGTTACATTATTGTTGGCTACGACTTTTTGATGGTACATCGTCTAGCTAAGAATTGGAAGAAACTCTCAAGAGAATAAAATAAATACTCCATGCTAAATACTATTGAATATATGTTTTCATGTTGATTGATTTAAAAAACCACAAGTTGCATGCCAAAGACAAATTTTATATTTATCAAAAGAGAATCCAATATTAATAACTAGTCCTCTTGTTTATAAGAAAAATGGCATTGAACAACTCCTCTAATGACCCCTTACAAGCCCTCTCCATGGGAGGAGTAGCGTTAGGTTACAATAGGAATATTAGATGCCATTCTGAGGGGTATCTCAGGTATACTATAGGCACACATTCAATTGCTAGTAAACATTTTCAATGCTACATTACAAATTTAATGTTTAACATGTGCATAATCGTCTTTGACACATGTTTAATGTGAAAAAATATCGTTGTTGATAGGTGCATGGCTTGAGCTTAAGGTTGGATGTAATGATTTGAGTACTCTGCCTTTAAGAACAAACCCACTATCTGATAGAGTTGTTTATGGTAAAATATGAATAGAAATCTTGGAGTGAGACATTTAATGCATGAAAATTTATTACACATGTATCATACTTGTGATTGAAAATTTTATGTTTTGTACAAACCCCACATATAGATCTATTGATAGGACTTACTTCATGAGTAGACACAATTCTGAGGGGTATACCGTGCATGGTATAGGTGCATGTTTGATTACTAGTTAATATGTTCTAGTATACACTATAAATTTAATGTTTAACATGTGAATATTTTTTTCTTTCACACACATTTAATGTGAAAATTTATTTTCATCCATAGGTGAATGGATTGAGTGTGAGTGTGAACTTGGCCATACTAATTCCCAGCGACTTGTCCAACAAAATTTAGGTGGAAGCTAAACATGAATCTTGTTCAAGACATTTTTAATGTTAAATTTATCTTGTCTCTCATACTTTTGCATGATTGGCAATTTGATAGTTTGTACATGGCGTAATATCTCTAAGTTTTTTTCCTCAGAAGTGGACAATCATCCTCTAACAGGTGGCTCAGAGAATGAGATAGTTCTTGGACCAGGTAGTTTTAAATGTAGACATTTTTTAAATACAAATTGTCCAAGTGAGATTTATTTATATTTAAATAATATGTGAACATTTATCATGTTACATGTTTTATCATCCTCTTGTGGTGCTTCATCGTGGCGGAAAGGTCATAAGGCACAACAATATGCCTACAATGAAAACTATGAACCTCTTTACCCCCATCATATATATGTTCTTGAGGAAATGCCTTGGGAAGAAAAAATATCCACTCTTGCTATGATGACATGAAGGAGAATTCCATGAGATCGTAGAATAAGCTAAAAAATAGCAATCTTTCTAGCCCTACTTGAGATTGTCTCCAAATAATTTTGCATAATTTGGAGAATCTCATAGAGGCATATCATGGGGTTGTATTGATGATTAAGGATTTTTTTACATGATACGTAGGAGGAGAACATAAATTATTGGTAGACACTCCTATAATGAAGTGAAAAACAAGGTCACTAAAGAAATGGCCTTCTCATTGTTTGAATTGTAACCTAATGACAAAAAATTTTGAAGGTTGCAAGATTTAATGACCCTAATAATGCACCATTTGTTTACCATAAGTTCTTGTACGCATATGGGAAGTTCCCCAATAATGATGAGGTGCCACAACATTTTGCGAGGATGTTGTACAATGAGTTTTGAGAGCACATGGATCCCAATTATACAAAAATGTGATCCAAATTCTAGGGAGTTGGGAAAGGTCATACATAGAATAACTTGATGCTATATGATATGTTGGATTTAGGGCTACAGTGCCTTGTTTAGAACCTCAACCACCTAGAGTGGTTTCACTCTTAGATGAGCTTGTCGTTGCATCTAGAACAAGAACTTAGTGAGGGGAGAAGATTAGGGAAACTTTTCAAGTTGTTTTATAAGAAGTGTTCGTTGGATTAGGCAAGAGGAAGTTTTCAGAGAGCGAGGAACAAATTACACCACTTTTTAGTATTCCAGACGAGGTGTTGAGAGAGATGGATCAAACATAACCTGAGAGATAAGAAACATCTTGTAGAGATTATTTGGAGGAATCCATGGCTCACGACAATAAGAGCTTTTCCAAGGTATGTTCTAGGAAACTATGATTAATGAACTATAAAATAAAATTTACAAGAACAACTATAATTCATGTTACATATAAATTTATTATGTTGCACTATATATACATTTTGTCTCCAAAAATCACTTATATATTTATTCAAACTTATGCAGTTTTCATCATTTTTAAATGATGAATTACTTAACTTAGTGGATCAATTACTGCTTCATGAACTTCTTGATGTACGATCGCCCTATATATATATTATATATATTATATATATATATATATATATATATAATAAATATATATATATATATATAGTATGTAATGTATTTTTTCTTCAAAATTGTGAATGAATTAAAGTCACATAAATTAATGGTGTTGCTCATACATTTTATGTTCAATTTTTAGGTTAGTGGGACAAATGAAAGAATCAATCAGGAAAGTGATCCAAAGGAGATGATACAAAATCTCCATAAGATGGTATTTTCATACCCTTGTAGCCTATTATGCATCCATTTGTTTACACAAACTTTTCTTGTTACTGATTGTAAGAGCTATAATTAATGGTATTTTTTTTTTTATAAATACCATATACAACATGTTCGATATTTATTAATTTATGTTGATTAATTAGATTATGTTCTTGTAGTTTAATTGCAAATCTCTCAAGGGATTTGTGCGAGGAGTTGATATTGTAAGTGTTTTTATTTTTAATTTGAAGGATTAAAAGTATAGATTCCCATTTTGCATTAGGTGCTCCATTGATTTATCTAGATCCCATAGATGCATGGTTGCAAGCCAATTGTTTTGTGACATACATTTTATATTGTATTAATGGCATTTAAAATTCATGTTTATGTTGAATACTCTTTTTGGGATTTATATACCCTAGTAGAATTTAGCATTTATCACTTTGTACCATGCCCCTAATTTGATTGACATAACATCAATCTTGGTATGTTGAGTACCGATTATCCATCAAGTTGTTCTTTTTATTTTTTATTTTTTTATATATAGTACTTAGTTTAAGCTAAAAGAAAAATATTACAATTGGCACAAAAAAGTCAGGCATCCCAAGTGGATAGGATAAAGCAAGATAAAACACTTAGATCATCTTTTAGGATTGGAAACACTGACAAGTAGAAATTTGACTTGTTTGGTAGTGGAAATTACAATAGAAATTAGTGTTTTTGAATTTTTCATAGTGTTGATATAGGAGTTGTTGCACTAGTAGTCCCAACTTTTTCATACAATAGATGTAATCTTTTAGTCTAATTGATCTGATTTCTGGTTTCATTTGTTGGATAAACCAAATTAGATGATAGAGTCTTCAAGGATGTTTGCGAAAGAGACTAAAGGTATGAGGTATTCTAAGATGAACAATAATATGGCCAACAACTAACCGCCATTAAAGAAATTTTGAAGTAAAAAATGGGCCTCAAAACAAAAATGTACAACCAAAATCAACTTTATAATAAACAATAGTATTCAAGATGATTATGTCAACCATGGGGGATGATTCACCATTTTTGGAGTAAAAAAGTAAAAGGATTAAAAATAAAAATAAAATCACTTTTTCAACTTATCTTCCTATGGTTTTACTCAGATTTTGACCATGAGCATGTTATGCAACCAGCTCACAATATAGAAGAAAAGATAGATCAACGACTTCAAAATCAACCTCTTCGATGGGGAAACCTCCTTTACATTATAGAAATGAATAATTCTTGGATGATACAAATGAAAATACCTCATTTATATATATAGGAGTCCAAGGGGTCATCATATAATCAAAGCCGACATAACAATAATATTCTAAGGGCACAACAATAAAAATACTAGGCTTCTGAGGGGCACAATAATAACAATATGGGTACTACATGGGCACAAAAATACAATAAGGGGGCTAAACTAATAATAGTAAGGGGCTACACTAGTATTATAGGGACCTAACATGCTCCTCTCCTTCAAAAAAGGTGTTGTCCTCAATGCTTGAGTAGTTTTGGATGCTTCTATATAAAATTCTCATCCTCCCATGTGGAATCTTTAGTAGGTAAGTTCTTCCACTTGATGAGATACTCTGAAATTGATCAATTTCATAGTTTTGGATTTCTTGTTTTTATGACTACTTCAGGTTCCAATATGAATTTTCCTTCCCCGTCAAGTTCTGGCAATATTGTTTGAACTGGGAGCTTGTCACATATAACCTTCTTTAAGCATGACACATGGAAAGCTGCGTGCACTCATGAAGATGTAGGAAGCTCCAATTTGTATTTCATAGTACCTATCTTTTGTAACACCTTTTACGAACCTTAATACTTTGGTGATAGTTTATTATCTTTCTTAACTTGCTTGAGGGAAATTTGTTTGTATGGTTGTAGTCATAGAAATACCCATTCACCTACATCAAAACTTCTTTTGCTACGATGTTGATCTTCCTATTCTTTCATTCCCTTCTGCACCAAACTAAAGTTATCCTTTAAGAGTTGGAGAACTTGTTGTTGATGCTTGATGTGATATTCCATTGCTTGAACCTTAGAATTTTCTCTTAAGTATGATGTGACTGACTGTGGATGATATCCATAAAGTGCCATAAATTGGGTCATTTTTGCTATATTATGGAAGGAAGTGTTATACCACCATTTAGTCAGGGGAAACCACTTGACCCATTGTGTTTGGTTATAAAATACAAAGTAATGAAGATATCCTTCCAAACATTTGTTCACTATCTCAGTTTGCCCATCAGATTGGGGATGATAAGATGAGCTATGACCTAACTGAGTACCCAAACAAGAAAATAATTATGTCTAAAAATTTCCAGTGAAAATGGGATCTCTGTCACTTACAATAATCTTTGGGGTTCCATTTAGCTTTTGAATTATTTCCATAAATGTGGTAGCAACTGTTCTGGATTTAAATGGATGAGATAATGCACAAAAGTGTGCATACTTGGTAAGTCAATCAACTACCACCATGATGAAACTCTTTCCTTTGGACTTGGGTAAACCTTTGATAAAATCCATTGAAACCTCCTCCCAACATTGACTTGGAATGGATAAAGTTTGTAATAGACCCAAGGTCTTAATTGTCTCAACTTTATTTTGTTGGAAAACCAAACATTTCACCACAAACTTTTGAATATCATATTTAAGGCCATCCCAGAAAAATTCCTTCTTAACCCTATGGTAAGTTTTTAAAAATCCTAAGTGTCCTCCTGAGGGATAGGTGTGGAAGTCTAGAAGAATCTTTTGTTTGATTTGGGAATTCTTACAAAGGTATAAGCGATCTTTGTACCATAATGAATCATTTTTCCATCTAAATGTATTAGATGTACTAGGATCTTGCTACAACTTTTTAATGTGTTCTCACACTTCTTCATCATTCTTCCATTCATATTTTTCTTCATTTATCCGATCTGGTTGGATAACAGAAATGGCACAAAATAATGCTGCCACATCCTCATCCTTTCTTGAGATCATATTTGCAACAACATTTTTCTACCATTTTTTGTAGATGATTTCAAAGTCATAACCCAACATCTTTGTGACACATTTTTGCTACTCTTCTGAAGATAATATTGGTTCTAAAAATTATTTAAGGCTATCATGATTCATTTTCACCTTGAAGTGTCTTCCCATTAGGTAAGGTTTCATTTTCTTAAGTGCATGTAGTATTGCCAACATTTCCTTCTCATAAATAGCTTTGTGTAAATAATTTCTTTTGATTGGATGACTTTTGAAAGCAATGGGTCTTCCTTCTTGCATTGAAACAAAACCAATTCAATTTCCTTAGGTATCACATTCCACAATAAAGGTTTTTGTGAAATATGGCATAGCTAAGGCTGTTGCTTGGCACATCACCTCTCTAGGATGTTGAAACGCCTTTGTTGCTTTTGGAGTCCAAGAAAATGCATATTTATTCAGTAATGTTGTTAGAGGTGCTGCTATTCTCCCATAATTCTTAACAAACTTACTATAATACCCGGTCAACCCGAGAAACCCTCACATATGCTTTATGGATGTGGGGATTTTCCATTTTTTAATGGATTTAATTTTTATAGGGTCTGCCTTAACACCTTCATGAGATACAATATGACCCAAATATTCCAGCTATTGTACTCTAAAGAAACATTTAGAGGTTGTTGCATATAATTGTTTTTCCTCCAATAGTTTGAGCACCCCGTCAACATGTTGAACATGATCCTTCCAAGACTCACTGTAGATTAGTATATCATCAAAAAATACTAACACAAATTTAATAAGGAATGGTTTGAAAATGGAATTCATCAAGCCTTAAAATGTAGAAGGTGCATTGGTAAGGCCAAAAGGCATCACCAAAAAATCATAATGACCCTCATGAGTTTCAAATGTTATTTTTCGGAATGTATTCAATCCTCATTCTGATTTGATGATATCCTGAACGAAGATCTAACTTGGTGAAGTAAATTACTCCATGTAATTTGTCCAATAATTCATCAATGACAGGAATATGAAATTTATCTTTAATAGTGAGCTTTTTGAGCTCCCTATAATCCGGACACATGCGCCATGATCCATCCTTCTTGTGCACCAATACTACTGGAGTAGAGAAAGAACTTTGACTAGGTTGAATTATACCAGCCTCTATCATTTTTGTAACGATACATTCAATTTCACTCTTTTGGGAATATGGATATCTATAAGGCCTGATGTTTGGAGGAACACTTGATCAAATCAAATGAATAACATGATCATGATCAAGAATAGGTGGGAGATCTTTGGGAGTGTCAAATATCTTGGAATGATTGTCCAAACCTTTTTGGTGTTCTAGTGAAATAGATGATTTCGCTATGGGAACCTCTAGTCAACATAATTCTGCAATTACGCCCCATTGTTCTTTCTTTAGAAGCTTTGTCATGCTGTTAGAGCTTATTATCTTTTCCAATTTCCTTAGGATACCCCTTACCTTCCCAATTTTTTTAAAAGAAAATCTCTTGAAAATTAAAAGCTATTGTACCCAAAGATTGTATCCATTGGACTCCTAGTACAACATCATCACCACCCCTTGTAATGGAAAGCATTGAAATATTCAATACATATTCTCCCATGGATAGCTTTATATTATGGCACTTTCCAGAGAAATTTATGGTTCCTCCATTCACAACCATCACTTGACACTCTGGTGCTGGATATAGGAAGAAATTCAATTCCTTGGCTATCTTACAATGAATAAAATTATGGGTATACCCGAATCAATCAACACTATTACCTTTTTCTTCTTGATATGTCCTTCTATCTTGAGAGTTTGAGGAGTGGTAATTCTTGCCAATGCATTACAATATATGGTCGGATTCATTCCTTCTTTCTCTAGGTTTGGTTCTTGGTGTATATCCTCTTCTTTTGACGTTTCTTGTTCCTTTTCTTCCTCCTCTTCAAAATATATGTAAAACAATTTCTTCTCAGCACACTTATGACCTTTAGTGTATTTTCTATCACATCTGTAGCAAATCCGATTTTCTCTTTTTTCTTCCAATTGTTGTGGAATACTAGAGGTAAAAACACTTACATCTTTATAGTTGTGAGTGGTAGGCTTCCTTCTTTCCCTAATTGTGCTTTCAATTTTTCTTGCCATATTGAATGCCTTCTTCAATGAATTAGGTTCCCAAAGGCGAACCTCATGTTGGATGTTATCCTTTAAAGTTCCTATGAACACATCAATCCTATGGTCCTATGGACTATCTTTTACTCTTATATTTATTTTTTGGAATTCCTCAATGTGCTCAACCATTGAACCCTTTTGTTTGAGATTTATCAATTGGCTAAAGAATGTGTTGATTTTTGTATCCTCGTAATGTGTTATCATTTCCTCCACAAAAATTGACCAAGTGACAATTTTTTTATAAGAGAAAATCCATTGATACCATACAAACTAATTGGATTCCAAATATAAAGTTGAAATGCGTACCTTTTGTGTTTTTTTCACATTATGGAGATCGAAATATTGATCCATCTGTAGTATCCATGTTACAGGATCCTTGCAATCAAACTTCCTCATATTGATCTTTGGAACTTGGTGAGTCTTCAATAAAACATTAGATTCTATCAAATCATGATTAACATTACTGTTGTTCTCATCATGAGTTTCTTCTACTACCTTTTCACCATTAGGAAGCATTTCGTATAGCAACTTTGCCAAACCTCCTTTCAAACCTTCCATGTCTTTCTTCAAATCTTCAATGTTTTCTTTCAATTTTGCTTCTTAACCATCCATATTAGCTTCCATGCCATCCATCTTAGCTTTCATGCCTTTCTTTAAACCATCCATCTTAGCTTTTGTTACTTTTTGTGAGAGTGAAATTTGTTGCACTTGGTATTGTAATTTTGATATATCATGTTTCATTTCTTCCTCTTCTTCATGAGTCATGGTAGATATTTTAGGTTTCTTACTGGGTGTTTCCATTTTCTTTCTTCAGGGCATAAATTAATGATACTTATGCTTCACTATTCCCTTTAAATCACTTCAAACTATTTTTTCAAACTAGACTTATGTAAATTAAAAAAAAAAAACTACACACCTTTTTTCTCTTTGTAGGAGCTTGATATTGAATTTATTGTATCTCTGTAATTTCGGATCTCCAAGGTCTGAAATTTCGTCTTGTAGTAGCCCTATGGGTTCTCTTTCTAACCCCACCAGTTTGATCAATATTAGATTCTTCAAGAAATCTCTATGCCAAATCACCCACAATGACCTGATTATAAACTAGTTCAATAGAGTGACTTTGTACGACCTTCCACCAGTCATTGTTTCGACCTTCAGAAATGAAAATGATATACATAAAACTATAGTTTGTCCTCTTTCTTTAAGTTCTTATGAAATTTCAATCTGATGCTCAGAGATAACATTATGATGATTTTCCCAAGGTCACCTATTTGGGATGTAATTTGGGAGCCTGCAAAAACCCTAACTTACTTGGATCATATCTCCGCGAATATAGCGAAAAAAGTTATAGAGAAAATTCCACGATGACCTATTTGGAGTAGAAAAACCCTAAAATCCAAAGCTATGATACCAAATGTTATGCAACCAGCTCCAAAATAGAGAAAAGATAGATCAAAGAATTCAAAATCAGCCTCTTCGAGGGGGAGACCTCCTTTACATTGCACAAATGAATAATTATTGGATGATACAAATGACAAGGCCTCCTTTCTATATGTAGGAGTCTAACGGGTCACAATATCATTAGAGCCGACATAAAAATAATATTCTAAGGGCACAAAAATAAAAATAGTGGGCTTCTAAGGGGTAGAATAATAACAATATGGGGACTACATGGGCACAAAAATACAATAATGGGGTTGCACTAATAACAATAAGGGGCTACACTAGTAGTATAGGGACCTAATAGAGCACTCGTTGGATGAAAATTTTAATTCCTCATCTAAGGAGCACCAATGTTGTATACTTTTGATGGACCCTACTATACGAAAAATGAGAAATACATGTAAAACATGATTGCAATAATGTTTTTTCATGTTTTTCTCATTTTTTGTGTCGAAAATTCCATTGAAAGTATGAAATATGGGTACTCCTTGGATGAGGAATTAAATTCCCCATCCAAAGAGTGCTCTGGCTTGAAATTTGAGTAAAACCATAGGGATATAAGTTGAAAATATGAGTTGAAAATGTAGTGTTTTCTTTTTTCCCTCTAAAATTTGATAATGTAATATAATCTTATTTTATTATTTCCACTATTATTTTATAATATTCCTTAGGAGGCCCATTTCAGACTTAAAAAATTCTCTAATGCCAAAATAAGGGACTATGCAAAGGTACTTTATAGTTCTACTAATGGTTTCCAAACACTATGGATTTTCCTTGGAAGTTTGTTCGTAGGCTGTTGTTATTGATAAAGGAAAGTAATTAATGAACTAAGCAAGCTTCTCTAAATTTGTACTTGTGAGTGAAATTGTTATTAGGAAGACCATTCCTAGAAATATTTTTTTTTAATCAATTTATTGATATTTTTGTCTCCATTGTGTCAGATTAGACACAATAATCTCCATTGTGTTGAATATCAGAAAAGTTTGGTTCACTTTATTATGTTGTCTATAGTATATACTGGTTTATTTTTATTTATGGCTATCCTTGTTGAAATACAACAAACTTTATAGAAATACTTTCCTATTTACCCTTAGTAATAGGTAAAGGTATTGACATTGAAATGACATATTCTTATCTGCTTTATTCGTTTGGTATATTTCAAAAGTATTTTCAATTTGTGTTATAACATTCACATTTTTTTCCCTAGTTAATTGTGTGGAAATTTATCAGTTATATTCTTCCCATGAGGCAATTTAAATATCTATCTTTTAATTTATCCAAATTGTGTTCTCAATTAGGCCATATTTAAAATTATATGCATACGGTATATCATTGCTTGGAAAAATATTGAAGGGAGGGGGAGGGGTGCGGTGTGTGGGTAAATCATTATTTTTATTCACTTAATATTTAATTTCAATTCAAAATTCTATTTACTATATTTTTTAGAAACTTGGTGTTTGCATTTAACTAATGAGATTTGTGTTTATCTAGATTACCATTTTTTAGTTTCCATCATTTTGTTTAACTTTAATCATTGCTTCATTATTTCATTACCCATTTATTAAGTAGTAACCATGAGCAGTAAAAATCAGATAAACCACAACACATAAGAAATATATAAACACATATGGGCACTAAGATTTTAGGTGGCAACCCCAATATGGGAGAAAACCATCATTGTTGTCGTATTTGTATTCTTCTCTTATTATAAAAAAAATTCCTCTTAAAATTTTGAACTAGTGCAAACTCTTACTAGCATGCAAGTCCCTACCCATAGGAGGTTATAACCTCTACTCGTTCTCCAACACCTACTAGAAGGGAGCTACAACCCCCTGGTCAAGTTTACTAGATCCTACATAAAGGAAGCTCCAACTCCCTCGTTGAAGGCTACGACCCTCAACACCTTGTGGACCACATTTCATAATATTTCATATTGGATCCACCTATCTTAATAAACAATCAAACATCTTTCCACCATTATATATGAAGATAGAATATACCGAACCAAAACCATATTGAATATCTATGTGCCAACCACTGAATACAGAATCACTAAATACTCAATACCAACTGAATCATTGAAGCAGATAAATCACTAAATTCCCATTAAGCCACTACAACTAGATCAACTTATCATACCAAACTACAACCAAATCAATAAGCTGAAAATCAATAACCAATCAACACTATTAGATACCAAACATCCTTGACGAACAATAAGAAGTAATACATAATAGAATAATTTTCATCATCAAGAATGAGCGGAGGTTCATAGCTCTTACTGTAGGTGGCATAGCGTATATGCACACTTCCTATTCATAAAACCTACATACATATCTCAAAACATATTTTCACTAGATCCTAAGAGTAAATCATGTATCACTAAATAATTGAAACATTAAAGACTGGATCACTTAACCACCAGCCATTAAATATCCAAAAGCCAATTATATATTTACAATGATAACACTAACCAAACCAATATGATCAGGCCAGGATATCAATCATCAACTAATCACCAATAAGAAAACTCTGATCAATCAACTAGTCACCAAAAAATAATACAAAATCAATCTATTGTCATGAAAAACCAACATTACAAACCCTATAACATATACGTGACTGCCATTAAATGGATCTATGTATATATGTTCTTCCCATGTGCAAAACACGCATACATATTTCAATATAATGAATACCAAAACATCTTAGCAAGTTATTCTATATGTTCAAGGAAAATCTCAACATGTGCATCAATTGGCAGCAAAACAACTATTAAACAACCCATATCAAGCAACAATCTAAAACATATTATCTCAGAATGTATACATGGCTAATATGAAGCATATCCACGTATGTATGTGAAATTATAGAAGTAAACATGTGTACAAATCTTAAATCACTAAATCAAAGCATCTATGTAAACTCAACACATATCAAACCTAGATCTCCATGCATAAACTGTCAAAAATCATAGATCTTAGCAAACATATTCAGATCATAGCTCTGCAAAAATCATGCATTGTTAGCTACTTAAACATAGGTAAATAAATTAATCAAGCATATCTATATACTTTTAAATCTGAACCTTATCCTTGCTCCTTGGTACACACCTATTCCAGATCAAATCACACATGAATGATTCTTCAAATTCACACATAACTACTTGATATCCTTCTCATTATATAGCTATTTTCCTTGCCAATACCACAAGAAAATCCTTTGGTAATATTGCCACTATTTGTTGATGGGATTAAATAGATGTTGTTGGCTCAATAATATGGGAAATTACCATGGTAATAGATTTTTGTTTTATATTTTCCATGGTTGAGGTCATGTATGTGACTTTTGTTCATAGAACCTACATATGTATGTGACTATTCTTCACAGGAATTGCGTATACTTTTCAAACTTCATGTTTTCATCTTTTATTCAAGTTAAACCTGTAACAAGATTGTCAATACACTTCCTCATTTCTACAATACCTGTACAAATATTCTTGTCATCTGCATTAGTTCCATAATCATCATATTATAACTAGGTTGACATCAAGGACACATTTGACATGCAGGTTTCCATCAATGAAAACACATTAGCCATAATGCCAACAACCATGTTATTCTCTCTCTTGAAATCATGAATAATGTTACCTTTTTGTAAATATGATATCATTTTCTAACAACATACATCTTGTTCTTGTGGTTATATCAACTCCTACTAGATTCTTTGTTTTTTTCACTCTTAAGAGTGCCAAGCTTCCTTGCCAATCCCACACTACCATAGTGACTTGTTGTACTTCATCAATTTTAGTTTTTTCATGTGGCTAGCCAGTGGCTTATCTAAGAATTCATATGACATCTTCTCTCAATAAATCCATATTTACATTTCTATTATGCCATTAAAGGTGCTGTCTATCTTGAAATCATGAAGAAATTTACCTTGTAGTAAAGATGGTATTATTTACTATTACTATACATCTTGTTCTTGTGCTTTTCCTTGTGCCAAAGTGTTATAGTGAAGAATTCCACTCAATAATATTGTTAGTTTCACTTATAAGTTTGTTATCCATTAGAATTTTAATGAATATTAACACCTTTGGAATGACCACCTTCCATGTAGTATTAAAATAAAATAATGGGTGGAGAACTATCATATGTTAACCATTATTTCTATTTCCAATCCCTTGTAACCAACAATTGTCTCTCCATTCAGATCATTAGTATTATCTCCGAGACAATTTCCTCTTTTTTGGCCACATTTCTCATTCTCTAAGTTGCAAGTTCTTGTTGGTTGTGTGTTCTCTCTCTATCTTCCATGGGTCATACACATATTTGATAGAAAAAATTATATCCTTGATTTGTGTAAAGATCTTGGAAGGCCACACACAACCTATAAGACAACCATATGTGCCATATATATTAAATTATAGGCCATACACGTCTCTCTTTTGATTGTACATATCCTTTCGAGTAGTTTGTGCATTGGATATTAGTTTCTTACAGGTGAGTTGTGGAGTTAAAATAGTTCCCTCACTTCCTCATTCTCAATTGGTCTATATATAATAAAACATAAAGGATCCAAAAATTTGACATTTGTGGGCATGATTCAACATGGGAAAATTGTGGGCCAGTGCTTAGCATTTTCAAACTAGTAAAGGAACTTATGCTGCAAAGGAAAGCGTTGGTTGACACTCTTTCTTCTACCCTACAACCATACATGGACCATCAAGAATGTGTGTGTCCCTTTCAATGCCACCATTCTTTTACTTGGTTTCTAGTGTACGTAATGTAAAGCTATAATAATTGTTAATGTTGAATGCTCTACCCTAGAGTATAGACACTATGTACATTTCCTTTTTGCCGAGCTAGGTTTCTATATCCCCTAATGGGGACATGGTGGAAAGACTCTTATGGGAACCTAAAACGATGCATGAGTATGTCTAAGTTATGGATGGAATTTCCAAAATCATGAAGTGGTTTGAGGAATCAGAATGAAAGGTCAGACAGTACTATGTAGGGCTTCCCATTACCCCAACTCTCCCTATTTGTTCCTATACATTCACTATCAAAGATATTTTTTCTTTCCAAGAGAGGAGAGTATGCAGAGAAATTCATGAGCTTCCTTGTAATCAGAAATCACCATAATATATTGAAAAACAAATCAGTGTTGGTTTTCCCATTTGGGTTTGTGGGGTAAATAGGTGTCCATTGTGTCTTGAATTTCTCTAAGATTTATATGTGATTGTGGTGTTTAGTTTTTTATGTGAGGTTGTTTATAATTATTATGGGTAATTAATGTTTGTATTGCATCCATAATTATAAAGAAGAATTCCACCCTATAATATTGTTAGTTTCACTTATAATTTTGTTTTCCATTGGAATTTTAATGAATACCTACAACTTTAGAATGACCACCATCCATCCAGTGCTCAAATAAACTCATGGGTGGAGAATTAATATATTTTAGCCATTGTTTCTATTTCTAATCCCTTGTAACCAACAATTATATCTCCATTCAGACCATTGTTATTGTCTTCAAGTCAATTTCCTCTTTTTTGGGCATATTTCTTATTCCTTTAGCTACAATTTCTTGTTGGTTGTGTGTTCTCTCACTATCTTCCATGTGTCATACACATATTTCATAGAAGAAGCTATATTATTGATTTGTGTAGATCTTGTGGAAGGCCACACATAGGCCATATGATGATCATATGAGCCATATGTATTACTATAGGACATACCTATCTCTCTTGTGACTGTACACATCCTTTCGAGGAGTTTGTGCATTGCATATTAGTTTCTTACATGTGAGTTGAGGAGTTGAAATAGTTCGCTTGCTTCCTAATTAACAATTGGTTTTTTTATAATAAAACACATACGATCACCTAATTTGACATTTGTGGGCATGATTCAACTTGGGAAAAATGTGGGGCAGTGTTGAGCACTGTCAAACTACTGAAGGAACTTATGTGTTGAAGGAAATCACTGGTTGACACTCTTTCTTCTACCTACAACCCTACATGCACCATAAAGAATGTGTGTGTGTACTTCAATGCCACCATTCTTTTACTCAGTTGCTAGTGTGCCTAATGGAAAGCTACATCAATTTTTAATGTTGAATTTTATACTTTAGAATCTAGACACTATGTAAATTGTATTTTTGTTGAGCTAGGTATCTATATTCCTTGTTGGGCACTTGGTGGAAAGACTATTTTGGGAGCCTACAACCATGCATGAGTATTTCTATTTTGGTTTTCCCCTTTGAGTTTGTAGGGTAAATGTGGTGTCCATTACATCTGGAATTGTTTTAATATTTCTATGTGATTGCAGTGTTTAGTTTTGTGTGTGAGGTTGAGTATGCTTATTGATGGTTAATCAATGTTGGTAATTTCATCCATGGTTATAGTGAACAATTCCACCCTATAATACTGTTAGCTTCACTTATAATTTTGTTTTCCATTGGAATTTTAATGAATAACAATAACTTTGGAATGACCATTGTCCACCCAATGCTCAAATAAAATCATGGGTGGAGAATTACTAGATGTTAGCCATTTTTTCTATTTCTAATCCCTTGTAACCAACAATTATCTCTCCATTGATACCATCGGTATTGTCTCCAAGTCAATTTCCTCTTTTGTGGGCATATTTCTCATTCACTAAGCTACAAGTTCTTATTGGTTATGTGTTATCTCACTCTCTTCCATGGGTTATACACATAATCCATAGAAGTAATTATATGCGTGATTTGTATATAGCTTGCATAAGGCCACACATAGGCCATATGATGACCATATGGGGCATATGTATTACTATAGGCCAAACATGTCCCTCTTGTGACTATACACATCTATTCGAGTAGTTTGTGTAATGCATATTAGTTACTTACATGTGATTTGAGGAGTTGAAATAGTTTCGCTTCTTCCTTGTGCTCAATTGGTCCCTATATAATAAAACACAAAGGATTCAACTATTTTACATTCATGGGCATGACTCAACTTGGGAAATTGTGGGGCAGTACTGAGAATTTTGAAAGTGTTGAAGGAACTTATCTGGTAAAGGAAATCATTGGATGACACTCTTTATTTTACCCTAAAGTCATACATAGACCATCAAGAATGTGTGTGTGTCCTTCAATGCCACCATTCTTGTACCTGGTTTCTAGTGTACCTAATAAAAAGCTACATCAATTATTAATATTGGATCCACTACTCTAGAGTCTACTAAGACAATATGTACACTGCCTTTTTGCTGAGCTAGGTATCTATATTCCTTGTTGGGGACTTGGTCAAAAAACTCTTTTGGGAACCTACCACCATGCACGAGTATGTTTATGCTAGTTTTCCCATTTGGGTTTGTAGGGTAAATGTGGTGTCTATTGTGTCTATTGCGCTCCCTGTTAATGGCGGTGTTGATCCAACGCTTCCATGTGTTTCGTGGCATGTTCTTAACACTAAAAATGTGTCTGTTTACTAACACATGTGGGTTTTGGTGTAATGGCGGTCGTGACTCTAACAACTGGTATCAGAGCCGAAGGTCTATTTGGCTAATAAACTCGCAGGAAAGAAGGGTTCCTTATTTGAGTGGGAGCAATGGTAGAAGATGGTAAGTTTAGGGTTGAGAAATTTAACGACCAAAACTTCTCACTGTGGAAGATGTAGATGGAAGATTAACTGTATCAAAAAGATCTATACTTACCATTGGGCAGAAAAACAAAGATGCCAATGGGTATGACAGATGAATAATGGAACCTTCTCGATAGAAAGGCACTTGGAACAATATGGTTGTGCCTCGCAGCATCGGTCGCCTTCAACATTTTGAAGGAAACAACGACAGAGGGTTTGATTAAGGCGTTGGAGAAACTAAATGAAAAACCCTCGGCCTTAAACAAGGTATTTCTTTTGAAACGATTATTTAATATGAAGATGTCAGAAGGTGGATCTGTTGCAGACCATTTAAATGATTTTAATATTGTTACAAGTCAGTTATGTTATGTAGGGGTAAACTTTGATGATGAAGTTAGAGCTCTGTTATTATTGTGCTTATTACCAGAAAGTTGGAATGGTTTAGTAATGGCCATTAGTAACTCTGTTTCTGGATCTAGTACTTTAAAGTTTGATGATGTTGTCAGTGCTATCCTTAGCGAGGAAATGCGACGGAAAAGCTCCAGTGAGACATGAGGTAATGCTTTGAGTGTAGAGTCTAGGGGAAGAAAAATGGAAAGAGGAAAGAGATCAGGATATCACAGTAAATCAAGGAAAGGCAGATCCAAGTCCAGATCGGGGATAGTGTGTTGGAAATGCGGAAAGAAAGGACACCTAAAGAAAGAATGTAGATCTCAGAAGGGAAAATAAGGAGATGCATAATAAGAAAACAATCATGAAGCAAATGTGACAGGTGAGGTGTTACAGGATTCTTTGATTCTTTCTTTTGAAAATATTACTGATTCCCTGGTGGTAGATTCAGGGGCCTCATTCCATGCCACACCTGATAAGAAATACTTTCATGACTATGTTCAAGGAGATTTTGGACAAGTTTGTTTGGGTGATGATAAACCCTGCAAAATTGTTGGAATGGGTAAGGTTCTTGTAAAACAGCACAATGGAAACCAATGTCTACTAAAGGAGGTAAGGCATGTTCCAGATCTAAAGAAAAATCTGATTTCAACAGGGCAATTAGGTGGTGAAGGTTGTGTGACAACCTTCACAGATAAAGCTTGGAAGACCACCAAAGGAGACCTGGTAATAGAAAAAGGCAAAAAGGTTGGTACATTGCATTTATGCAATGGTATCTCTAACTCTGTTAATGCTTTAACTTCCAAAGGAGCAGATGCAACATTATGGCATCATAGGCTCGGACACATGAGTGAAAAGGGGATGAAGATTCTTTACTGAAGGAATTTGTTTCCGGGTTTGAAGAATGTTGATTTAGACTTCTGTGAGAATTGCATTTATGGAAAATAGAATAGAGTCAGATTTCTCAGAGTTGGGAAAGAAAAGAAGAGCGAAAAATTAGAGCTTGTGCATATAGATGTATGGGGACCTACTCAGGTGTCATCTCTCGGTGGCTCTTGTTATTATGTTACTTTTATTGATGATGCAACTAGAAAAACTTGGATTTATTGTATTAAGAATAAATCTGATGTATTTGATACTTTCAAGAAATGGAAAGCTTTGGTTGAGATTGAGACAGGAAGGAAATTGAAGTGTCTTAGATCAGACAATGGAGGTGAATATTGCAGCAAAGAATTTGATAGGTACTGTTTAGAGCATGAAATTCATAGAGAGAAGACATTTCCAAGAACACCACAAGAAAATGGTGTGTCAGAAAGGATGAACATAACAATCATGTAGCGCGCAAGGTGCATGAGATTGCATGCAGGATTGCCTTTACAATTTTGGGCAGATGCTGTAGATACTACTGTTTATCTAATAAACAGAGGGCCTTCAAGTTCCTTAGATGGTGGTGTTCCAGAGGAAGCATGGACAGGTAAAAAGGTAAACTACTCTATTTTAAAGCCTTTTGGTTGTGAAGCCTTTGTCCATATTGATAAAGAAAATAGAACAAAGCATGAAGCAAAGTCAAAGAAATGTACCTTTATTGGATATGGTGTTAATGATTTTGGTTATCGCTTATATGATTATGAAAATCACAAAATCATTAGGAGTAGAGATGCAATATTCAATGAAAAGGTTTTGTATAAGAATCAGTTGCAGGAAAAGAAACAGGAAAAAGAAAACAAGGAATACGCAGTTCTTGATGAAATCACTGAAAAAGTAAAGGTGCCTATAAATAATAATAACCAACAACCACAACAACAACAACCACCACAATAGCAACAGGCACCCCAAACACCTGAAAGTGGTGTTAAAATATCTACTAGGATAAGTAGACCCCCTGAATGATACTCTCCTTCATTATATTATTTATTGTTGACTGATACTGATGAACCCGAATGTTATGAAGAAGTAATGCAGGTTGAAAGCAGGAAGAAGTGGGAGGTAGCCATGGAAGAAGAGATGGAATCCTTAATGCATAACCAGACTTGGGACTTAGTCAGGTTGCCTGTAGGAAAAACTAAATTGAAGAATAAATGGGTTTACAGGCTGAAGGAAGAAGATGGAGGAAAATAGAGGTACAAAGCTAGACTTATGGTGAAGGGGTTTGCACAAAATAAAGGTATTGATTTTGATGAAATATTTTCTCCTGTTGTTAAAATGACTTCAATCCGAACTATTTTAAGTCTAATAGCAGTTGAAGATTTGCATCTTGAGCAGTTAGATGTAATGACAATGTTTCTCCATGGGGATTTGGAGGAAGATATATATATGTAGTAGCGACAAGGATATGAAGTGAACGGGAAGGAGAAACTAGTGTGCAAATTGAAGAAGAGATTGTATGGCTTAAAACAGGCTGTAAGGAAATTGTATCTAAAATTTGACAAGTTTATGTCTGCACAAGGTTATACTAGATGTCACTCTGATCATTATGTTTATCTGAAAAAGAAAAATGATGGCAGCTATATTATATTGTTATTGTATGTAGATGACATGCTTGTTGCAGGATCTAACATGCAGGAAATAAATGTGCTCAAAAGAAAATTGACAAATTCATTTGCAATGAAGGATTTGGGAGCTCCAAAACAAATCCTTGGTATGAGAATAACTAGAGACAGGAAAAATCGTAAATTAACATTGTCTCAGAATGAGTACATACAAAAGGTGTTGAAAAGATTTAATATGCACAATGCAAAACCAGTTAGTACACCTTTTGCTAGCCATTTCAAATCTAGTAAGGAAATGTGCCCAAAGACCCAAGAAGACATGGATTATATGTCTAAAGTTCCATATGCATCAACAGTTGGAAGCTTAATGTATGCAATGGTCTGCACAAGGCCTGATATTGCACATGCAGTGGGAATTGTAAGCAGGTACATGAACAATCCAAGAAAGGAACATTGGATGGCAGTGGAATGGATTCTCAGATATTTGAAAGGTACCACAAATCAAGCATTATGCTTTGGTGGTTCAAACATTTCTCTACAAGGATATGTTGATGCAGATATGGCAAGTGACAAAGATAATAGGGGGAGAACTATAGGATATGTATTTACTGTTGGTGGAACAACTGTCAGTTGGGTTTCAAAAATCCAAAGTGTTGTTGTAATTTCAACAACAAAAGCAGAGTATGTTGCTGCTACACAGGCTAGTAAAGAAATGATTTGGTTACAAAGGTTTATGGGTGAATTGAGTAAGGAGCATGATATGGGCACATTATACAATGATAGCCAAAGTTCCATTCATCTTGCAAAGAACTTAGCATTTCATTCCAGGACTAAACACATACAGCTCAAGTACCATTTCATACGATCAATTTTGGAAGATGGAGAATTGAAGTTGGAAAAGACACACACTAGCCAGAATCCTACAGATATGCTAACAAAAGTTGTAACCAAGGAGAAACTGAGAACATGCTTAGTTTCAATTGGTCTTCAAGGATGACGATGAAGATGAGAAACAGCTAGGTCCAAAGAGGAGTCATTGTCCAGCACATGAAGTAGTGATGGAGTTGCTGCAATCATTCTCCAAGTGGGAGATTGTTGCATGTGGAGAATGATTGTTCAGATGTCCTTGTTTCAGCCAGATGTATACCCGAGGAAATTTGTACACCCCTCCACGTGGGGGGGTGCGGGGGCCAGCGGTCCCCCAGCAGGGGTTTGGGGGCAATGACCCCGAAGCAAAAAATAGATGTAAAATTTCCTTGTAAAAGTATAGTAATTTCTAGTCAATTTGGGTCGTTCATAAGACAGATGATCTAACAATAGAAATTATGCTTAGTCTAGGGTTTTTTTCCCTAGAAGGCAACCCCTCTCTTTGTATGAGGGCATTGTATTTGAGGTTGTGTAATAGATGTGTAATAGGTGAGAATTGCTTCAAGATTTCTATGTGATTGTGATGTTTGTTTTTGTGTGTGAGGTTGTTTCTTCTTATTCATGGTTAATCAATGCTAGTAATTTTATTGATGGTTATAATAAAGACTACCACTCTATAATGCTATTAGTTTCACTTATAATTTTGTTTTCTATTGGAATTTTAATATACCAATAACTTTTCAATGACCACCATCCATCCAGTGCTTAGATAAAATCATGGGTGGAAAATTACGAGATGTTAGTGATTGTTTATATTTCTAATCCCTTATAACCAACAATTATCTCTCCATTCAAACCATTAGTATTGTCTCTGAGTCAATTTCCTCTTTTCTGGGCATATTTCTCATTCCCTAAGTTGTAAGTTCTTGCTATTTGTGTGTCGTCTTACTCTCTTCCATGGGTCATACACATCTTCCGTAGGAGAATTATATTCTTCATTTGTGTATAGCCTGTGGAAGGCCACACATAGGCCATACGATGACCATACGAGCCATATGTATTAATATAGGCCATAATTGTCTCTCTTATGGCTGTGCACATCCTTTCAAGCAATTTTTGCATTTCATATTAGTTTCTTATAGGTCATTTGAGGGGTTTAAATAGTTCCCTTACTTCCTCATGCTCAATTGATCTTTGTATAATAAAAAAAAATGGGTCATCCATTTGACATTCATGGGAATGATTCGACTTGGGAAAAATGTGGGGTAGTGCTAAGCATTGTCAAATTGCTGAAGGAACGTATGTGGTGAATGAAATTGCTAGCCAACACCTTTATTATAGCCTACAACCATACATGGAAAATCAAGAATGTGGGTGTTTCCTTCAGTGCCACCATTCTTTTAGAAAGATACATCAATCTTGCTAGTGTACCTGATGGAAAGCTACATCAATTTTTCTAGTGTACCTAATGGAAAGCTACATCAATTGTTAATTTTGAATTATCCACTCTCTAGTCTAGACACTATGTACATTACCCTTTTGTTGAGCCAGGTGTCTCTATTCCTTATTGGGAAAATGGTCCAAAGACTCTTTTGGGAACCTATAACCATGCATGAGTATGTCTATGATGGTTTTCCCATCTAGGTTTGTAGGGTAAATGTGGTGTCCATTATGTATTGTGTTGCTCTAAGATTTCTATGTGATTATGTTGTTTAATTTTGTGTATGAAATTGTTTATGCTTATTCATGGTTAATCAATGTTGGTAATTGCACCCATGGTTATAATGAAGAATTCTACTCTATAATACTATTATTTTCACTTGTAATTTTGTTTTCCGTTAGAATTTTAATGAATATCAACAACTTTAGAATGACCACCATCCATCCAATTACTAAATGTTAGCCATTGTTTCTATTTCCAATCCCTTGTAACTTGGTTGGCCCCATATAAAGGAGTTGGGCCTGGTGCTTGAAGTGAATTTGTGTTGGCCTTGCAGTGCCAACAAACAAGGTTTTGTAGCTAGAATCAAAATAAATTCAGGGAAGACATGTTGTAGAATAGCAATCAAAGAACATGTCATAGTACACCAAGTTAAACACACCCCAACAAAAGAAAATGAGAGAGCCAATTCTCAAGGTTTTTGGAAATTATACACATGGTTATACAGTTGGGTTCCATTCCATTTGAATTGTACTAGGTATCTATTTTTAAGTATATCATCTTATATGTACACTTGTATTCCCTTGTATTTTCTAAAACATTTGTATCCAATCTCTAGTCTAGTGGTTTCTTTCAAAACAATGTTGAAGATATTTTTGTTACCTTTGGTGGATACAATTGGAGGTATTTCAAAGGCAAAAATAAAATTGTTTTTAGAATCATATCACCATCCCCACTTCTTATATTATACTTTATTTCTTACTATTGTTTTACCATCTAGCGTGTATGAGAACTCATGATTTTTTATATTTGTGTGCAGGCATGTAGGGAGCATATGGTTTTATGGGTTTTTATATGTGTATGTATCCAACACCACAATATATGGTTTTATTTTTTTTTATATTTCTATGCAACCAACAAAACAATATTTATATGCATCTAACACTGATATGTTTTTTTATATTTGTATGCATACAACATACATGCATAATATGGATTTATGTTTTTTTATATTTGGATGCAAGCAACTGCATTTTTTCTTGCAGAGATATGTGTATGCAGGAAGATGTGTTTCTTCCATTTCCAGGAATTGGAGTTTGGATGAGTAATTTCAGTAAAAACCAATTGTATTGTGTTAATTGGGATTATCTCGGGTGGTTGGGAGGAATGATTTCTATCTCCACTCAATTGCTATAAATGACATGTTGAACTTATAACGAATATATTCATGTAACGGCTTAGAGAATGTTGTTGCACTGTTGAGTTTCTCTAATTTATTTCCTTCATTGTTAAATTGTGATATTTTAATGTTAATTTTGATCTTTTAAGTTTATTTCTAATTTTATACAATTTTCATAAATGATGTGTATTCAAAATTTTAGATTTTTCAAAGTATAAACATATGAAACAATTAAAAATATTACTGAATATTTATGTACCTCCTTATTTAGTTTTTCCCCCATGGAAAAATTGTAATTTTCATTAAAGTGGGTGAAAATTACATGCTATATATGCCCTTGAGAGTGTTAAAAATGTTTTGTTATGAGACGACCATGCTACCAAAAAAACAAGTAAAAGAAACAGGTGTGTAGAGGCCTACACCAGAAACAAAACTAAATGTGCATCATGAGCGAGAAGGTTGTTTATATGGTACAACCATTCAGCATAAAGTTACACAACTTTTGCCAACCTATTAGGCCATTTTAGCCTATCATCAAAGTTTGGCAAAAACAATTACAAAAACCATAACCATTGTCCATGACAAAGGATTTCCTTTGTTCATCCAGAAGAAATCACCATCAAGCATGTATAGGAGAAGCTATGCATAAAAAGTTATTTTCAGGCTTGTGCATTTTCCATCCTCCTTATTTAGTTGTAAACACTTTTGTCAATAATTCTAAAATTAAAGCCCATTCCTTCCTTGGATAACTTGTCATGGTATTTCTTATCTTTTCATTTTGTTGAATAAAGATTTTCCCACCGATAAATTGTCTTTGCCAACTCCAATTTACACTCTTTTTCCTCAAAGGTACTCAAGTTGTAATGGGGATAAATAGAATTTATCAATTTAGCAAAGAAAAGAAAAGAAAAGTGAAGACAATAACACCTAAAAGAAATTCCTCACTTCACTACACTTCTATAACCAAACTCTTCAACAATTACCAATAAAATGTTAAGTTTTACAATAATATGATTTTTTTTTTCTTTCTATTTAAGCTTTCCTTTTTATAATTTCTATCCACTGAACATATGACCTACACAAATATAATTTTTTATATTACTAATTCCTATTTTTCACCCACATGTGCATAATTGATAAGGACAAGTGCACAAATAATTACTTATTTAAAAATATAAAATGATGAATTGTCCTTTTCCATTTTCCATATATCTCAATTTTGTGTTTTTCACATGTTATCATTACTTTATATTTTTATAAATTTAAATATTTTTAATATTTCACAATCAACTTTTATTTGTCCACACTTTTATTTAAATTTGAATTCTTGTTCCTCTCTCTTCTTCCTCTCTTCTCAGTGCATTAATATTACTTTCTAGATAACTAAAATTACTTTATTTTATTTTCAAGTATATCCAATATATCTATATTTTACTAACAACTTATAATTATCTAATTAATTTAGTTTTTTTATGAGATACCCTATATGATGAAGTGAATGATTTGGTTGGAAATATTGACTCACTCTAGGCTAGAGATGGCAATCATAGGAACTCTAGATCCAACCATATATTCCATCTTGGCACTAAAGCCATAGTCTAATCCTGTGAAAAATAGAATGCAATTTAACTTGAAAGTCAAATTATGATGCTACATTTAAGAGATATAACAATATAACAATATAAGAATGTATAAAAACATTAATTAATAATAATATAAGAAATAACAATATAACAATACAAATGAATAATATTTTTTATGAATAATTGGAATTTCATAGTTGAAAGTTTTGTACTCCAATAATATAATTGAAAAGATGTCATCCTCATTTGTAAATTCAATAAGGTATGCACTACCTATAACATTATTCATCAATATTGTTATATTGTTACAATATTACAATAGAAGAGTATAACAATATAGGAAATATATAACAAGAAATCATAATAATAATATATTATTATTTCAATATAAGAATATGTTATTATTTAATATAACAATATAAGAAATATATAGTTCAATATAACAAGAAATCAAGCTAATATATATTATTATTTCAATATAACAATATTAATGAATATATTATTCATTAATATTGTTGTATAAAAATATAAGAAATATATAACAATATAACAAGTCTTTGTTTCTTTAAATTCAAGACAACATATAATACCTATGCTATAAAGTAGTGGTCCAATAGGGTAAGGCTACTTTATTATCGTGTCAAGTGTCACCTTGTTCGTCAACTATCATTTCATATCATCTTATATGTTTCAAGTGTTCTTGAGTGCATGCCCAAGCCCTTCAGCCTTCCTCCTTCACCCCTTCAGTGTTTTGAAGTTCTTCCTTGCATCCAAAAACTTTCCTTTCTCTTACAAAGTGCACTAAAAAGGAATGAACAAAAAATTTGCATAAAACATGTTAGACCAGGAGATTTTATGGCTAATGGTTACTTTTCATGAGTGATTGCAGCCACAGGTGCCTCAGGAACAACATGGAAAGCATGCATGAGGAATATCAGGCAAAGAATATAAAAAATGAAGTATTGAAGAACCAAAAACACTTTGAAAACTTGATGATTGAAGCACTCTAAAGACTCCAAGTTCAAAGGCCCTTTGGAGGGTGAAAGCATCAATGGTCAGAAGTTGCATGAAGAACAAAGACACAAGTGGTAGCCACGTCACAACTGAAGAAAGTCCATGTCATCAGTCACTATCGGTCCTAATCATCAATGTTATTGACATGCCATGTATTCATCATATGATGATGTGGAAGTCGTGATGTAATGTTGTAATCATGGTAAATACAAATAAGTGGAAGTCCAAGAGTCATGTATGGAAAAAAGAGTCGTGCAAGTCCAAAAGACATGTAATACCAAAAGTCATATGTAATTCCAAAAGTCATTTGGAAGTCCAAAGGTCGTAGAAGTCCAAAGGTCATTAGGAGATGGAAAGTCAAGAGTAATGGAGATGTGAAAGGTCATGCCCCAAGTTATAAAAGGATCCTCATTTCTCATGTAGAGGAATTTTAACCTTGGCTTCTCCCATAAGGTATTAGGGAGATAGAGTAAGTACTTTTGAGGAGCAAGTAGTAGCTCTAACGCTCCACTATTAGAGCTAGTGATGTTTATTGTATTTATGTATCTTGGAACTTTTGCTTAATATTGACGCCTTCCAAACCGACACATTTTCACACATGGATTGTGAATGTTTCTAAGAATAGTTTTTGAATGTTTATGGTTCACGTTTTCTTTCACCTGTACTGGAGTAATTGAAATATTTTGGTGTTCAGTTCTTAACTTATTGGAAAGGTGTTGTAATGTTTATAATGACTGTCACATCCATGAAAACTATTTCACTAAATGTTGGACATATTTTTCTTATTCATGTGTGTCTCCATTAGGGTAGTACTATTACTTCTCTCTTAGAAGCTCACTTTATTTCCCCCTTTGACGTTATAGAACCTTGATACATCTACAATAAAAAATTCACAAGGCACACTTGCTTGCCCATTCAAAAGGAAATTTGTCCTTCTCTCCCATTCTAATAGCTAAAACCAAGCCATATATTTAAGTAAACGACAATCGATCCCTATTCTGGATGGGAATCCTACACCAAATGGTGCGAGGTCTAATTGGGATGTTATATCTGGGAGATATTGTGTATGTTGGCAGTATCTAACACCATCAATAGGTAACTATCTAGGAAAAAAGAAACTATATTTAATATGATTTACACATGTACATATATATATAAACAACTTTTCATCAAACAATGTGTTCCATTCACATTAAATGTGTTAGTGGAAAATTTTTAAGAATGTCATCATGATCTTCTATCAATAATTTCCATTATCTTTTCTTTTTTCTATTCCACTTATTTCAACTACAACTGAGTTGCTATGACCAAATGATTATATTTGGTACATATGGCATATAGCTCATAGTCTTGAAAACAATGTGGTCCTTACATTTCTTTACTTATTCAAATAAATGTCCCATTAACACCACTGAAGCAACTGGATATGTATACTTTGAACGATCATTAAACTCTTGTATCAATGTCCTTTTTTACTTAGTGCATCATAATAAATAATAAAATACTTTATTTGGATTATATTTTGGTGCAAAGACAACAAATACATCTCCTTTTCTAACCATATCATAAATACAATCAAAATATTGTCAATCACAACCACTTCATTGTCCATCTCCTCGTCAGTCATCCTTGCAAGTGGGTGGAATGATATTAGTTCTTCATGTATCCATGGTTTTGTTTGATCAATTTAGTGTCCTAAATTACTCTGCATAAATTATCAATCTGGGTATCATAAACTGATAAAGTGTAGTGCATTATTTGTGCTAGATAACCCTTCTTACTTCGTGTTGGGTAGCGGAGGCCCCACATAACGGTTTTGGGGCTTAAAGCCTAGAAGTAAGGGAAATAATATTATAAATCTCCAAAATGCGCGGAGCGCAAAATGTAATAGGTTGTGTAAAGGAGTTGTCTGCCCAAAAATAATATAGAATAATAGGAAGTAGGCTGGTCTACCCATGGTCGTGAACCATGGGAATGTATAAATAGAGCGAGGCTCTAAGAGTAGAAGGCAGTTTTTGGTTCTAGATGTGATCTGATGTGTTATGGGTTGGTAAAAGTAATCAGAGTTCTGCATCTGTAAGTTCGAGTCAAGGGTGTTAGTGGGTAGATAGAGGCTCCGTAGCTGTGTGTGCAGACCCCTGCAGCTGTGTGTGCGGGGCAGAAAGAAGGTTGTACTGGAAAGAAAATATTAATAGAGATAAGTTGTTTCTGAAATATCACGGATCTGTTGTATTCTGGTTTATGCATCTTTTATATGAATTTATATCTTTTCATGATTGTGCACACTGGGTTTATGGTTAAATGTTTGCTTAAAGACTGTATAAGAATATAGGATCTATAATAATTTCATTAATAAGAGCGTACACCTATGTGGATCTATGTGGAAGCCTGATACTAGTCCAGACTGGTGCGAGGCCACAGAATGGTTTGCGACCCCTCCAGACCACATCAAGACATCCCAAGGGTGTGGAAACTTGGTTCAAGCACCCTCCCTTGCTACCTCAGGTGAGACCTTACTCTGTGCTCATGGGCTATTGCCAAAAGGGCTCGTAGCTGTGGGATTTGTTTGGATAATAACTCTTTCAAACCTAGGTCAAGGCCTAATAAGCCAACAAATGGTTTCGTTGCCAAGACCAGGATCTACCTAATGGATGGTTGTTGTCCTGAGCCTGGAACCCTACGAAGAAAGAGATTGAAGACTGAGTGGATCAGAAGTGGTACAAGTTTGTAGGTGGCCTTAGCACATCTGCGTGCCATCTAGAAGTTTAGCATGGTGAACGTGATCAAGTTGCCCATATTCAAAGCAGCAGGAAGTGAAGATCTAGAACAATTTTGGTTCGTAGTAAGGACAGTGTGGGAAGCGCTCGAAGTTACGGACAATAATATTAAAAATGCTACCCTAGTAAGTCCACGACAAGATCGCGCGTTAACTTGGTTTATTAAGTACTGTAGCGATTACCCCAATGTCAGAATAACAGAGATGTGGGATGCGCTAAAAAAGGAGTTTAGTCGGCCGAAATCATAAACATAGTCAATTATAGGATTTAAGGAGATCGTGATGCTGCTAGGAGAAGCCCCTTGGGATCTGGATCAAAGATTGAAGAGTATGATCCGAGACGCTAACATGATGCTAACAGATGCACAACACCACACATGGTTTGTGGCATCTTTAATGCCACACCTGAGGACAGCGCGGTCACAGCAGAAGATCTCAACCCAGGCTGAAGCCTTAGAAATAGCGATGAGGTTGCATGAGACTCCAATACAGGATCCCGGGTTGGGAGTTCAACAGATCCACATGCAAATACAAAGTCTATGCTTGGAAATGCAAAGTCTAAAATAGGAAAAGGCACCTAGGGCAGAAGTACTTGAGGAGATGTGGTGCATGAAGTGTAAAGGCTAGGCCCATGATAAGTATCATTGTCCAATATTCACAAACTACTTGACACTGGGGGGACTAATGTCATTGTGACTAGAGGCATAAGCGAGGCCAAGTGCGACACCCTCGCTCTAGTGTGAAATCTGTCAGGTGGGCAGAAAGCACAACACGGACAACTATCATCTACTGCAAAAGTTTACGTAGGCCCCCCAGTAGCTATTTTGCAATTTTTTTAGATCAGTGGGCCATGATGAATGAAGCTGTTGTAGTTATGAATTATTGATGGATCACACTCCTACCTACAGGATGCAGACAGAGGCATGAGGTCAGGATCCAATGGTGGCAATAGCGCGCAGTGGGTTCCAAGGGTGAGGACGAGGATGGGAAGGAATGGGGCCAGGAAGGGGCCGTGGGTAGCTCATGTGTTACAACTGCGGAGGACCAGGGCACTACGTGTGAGATTGTACCAACTCGACCAGAATATTGTGCCCCTAATGTGAGCAGTTCGATCACAAAATGATAGATTTCCCCACACTAATAGCACAGATTCATGAGAAAAGGACAGCACAACCTACGGTGACACAGAATGTCCATATAATGAGATTCGAACCGCACGAGGAAGACCCTAATGTGAATATGATGCTCAAAAGTGGCATGGCCATAGAGGAGGATAAGGGGAAACTAACCAAGGAAAATGCAGGGGTTCGTAAGGGGACATATCTGGAAGCTAGGAAGAGCTTTGCAGAGGTCTCTACCCTAGGTAGTAGGATCAACCCAAGCCAGAAAGGGATCCATCGATGCTAACTACCTTTTTAGAGACATGCGTGAAATTGCTTCACAACAATAAGGCGGTTAAAGGATTACAAGAGCTGATAACTAGGTGCATAGGGTTGGGTGAACCTTGCGTGGTCGAAAAATGAGGGAAACATGCTTTACGTACTGGACAAGAAATGTGATTAACGGTGTAGATTGGCGACTATGATATGGATCAGATCATTCTGGACTTAGGCTTAGATGAAAATGTACTACCTAAACAAACTTGGGAGCACATGGGCAAGCCCTCACTACAATGGTCTTGTATTTAATTGAAGATGGCTAACCAATAGAAGATCCTGCCCATGGGAAGACTGCAAGGAATTACAGTAGATATCGAAGGTGTGAGCACCCAAATGGACTTTGAGGTAATCGAAATCGTGGATGAAAGTGTCCCTTACCCTACATTGTTAGGGATAGACTGGGCCACTGATATGAATGGGGTTACTAATTTAAAGAAGGGGAAAATGATATTTGAGAAGAAGTCACTCTACGTAGTCATTCTGCTAGACCAAGCTAAAGGATAGCGTTACACTAAACCCATGCACGACGAAGGAAGTGATGATGAACTGGATTGTATCTACAAGATTACTGTACCAGATTGGGTCAATCCAACTGCGGAAGGAAGGATCTTGTGGGAGCATGCATAATCCTGCACCTAAGATTCAGATGAGGAGGATGAGCAGTGGCATAATCGATTGAACGGAGTAACAACATTAAACTGCAATATGGTGAATAAGTCGCTATATTACGTAAGAGCTCAGGATCAGAAATTTCTGATGTATGATGGGCTAACAGCAGTAGATGAATTCTTGACCAAGTTTGAAAGTGCGGTACCACACCACCAATGTTCGATGCATTAAAATGGGCATTGCATGCAACACCTGCACACTAGTGGGGCACACATGAAGGAACCTTCGAAGATTGGCGTGGCTACAGGCACATGATGCAAATAAGATTTGGGAAGCTGGAACTACGAATAACTGAGAAATACGATGGACATGATGACCCACACATGCACCTTACCAGATGGGTCCAAGCCTATGAAGAAGAACCTCAACCAGAGTGGGTACACTTATTTTATCATACCCTGGATGTCATTCCAAGGAACTGGTACACTAAAATAGAACTCCAACATGGTACAGGTGAATGGGATATCTTGCGTGAAGGGTTTTATTAACATTCTTATTTGAGGACCAATGGATGGACACTATTGATGATGTGTTGCAAGTAGTAAAGGATGCCATTTTCAAAGTACCATTGGAACCGGAAGAAATAGTGCAGCCAGACTGGTCGCACCAGTTGAGCTAGGCCCTTCAATGTTACAACATACAGATTGAAGATGATGAGGATGATCCCAGAAACATGAGTATTCCAGAAATAGAGGGGAGTCACAAGGTGCACAAACCAGCAATTGAGGACCCCGACATCACCACTCCACTAAAAATGAAACAAGTGAACATTGGCACGGAGGAGGAACTGAAGTATGCAACACTTGGGGACTATTGGGATGATGCAATGATGGATAAGGTTGTCGAGTTACTTCACGAATATCAAGATTTATTCCCAACCAAAATTATGTAGCTAAAAGGAATCCTTGGCAACCTAGGGATGATGAAGATAACTTTGAAGCCAGATGCAAAGCTAGTCAAGCAATGACCCTATTAGTTGAATCCAAAATATAAAGCAAAGGTTCGCAAAGAATTGGATAAAATGCTTATAGTAGGAATAATTGAACCAGTAGAGGAATCCGACTAGGTAAGTCCTATGGTTGTACAGGAGAAAAAACAAAAGTGAGAAATTCACATCTATGTGGATCTCAGGAAGCTCAGCGATACATGTGTTAACAATCCATTCCCAATGCCATTTATAGACGAAGTCCTGGAAAATGTTTGGGGACAAGAATCCTACTCTGGTGGTTTCTCGGGGTACCACCAGATCAAGATTGTGTCGGAGGATAGGAGTAAAACAACATTTGCTACCGAATGGGGTTGTTTTCAGTATATGGTGATTCCCTTTGGACTAAAGAATGCACCAATGATATTCTCGCGCATTGTGGTAACTACATTAAGGGAATTTATACATAAGTTCTTAGAGGTATATCTGGATGATTGGACCATATTTGGGATAGTTAAGAAACATACCACGAGCTTATGGTTAATGTCGGATACTTATTGATGGCACCAGATTGCACTAAATATAACGAAGTGTACTTTCCTTGTCCCCTTCGGAAACCTACTCGACCATGTGGTCTGCAGGCAAAGCCTGATGGTCGACCTAGCAAAGATTGTTGTCATACTCAATTTGTGAGTGCCGTGAAGTGTCAAGTAGTTGCGTGCCACGTTGGGACACACTAGTTACTATCATAAATTCATCAAGAGCTACCCGCAGATCACAATACCAATGGAATAGTTGTTGAAAAAGGACGCTACTTATTGCTGGAATGAGGAATGTAACAAAAGTCTGGAAACACTCAAGGAAAAGATGGCATCAACTCCTATATTGATCTTTCCAAAATGGGACATCGACTTTCACATGCATGTTGATGCATCGTGTATCACGCTAGGCACGGTACTCACACAGGAAGGGGCGGAAGGAATTGATCACCCGATCATGTTTGCAAGTTGACGCTTGTCCAAAGATGAGAAGAACTACTCCACTACTGAGCGTGAGGGATTGGCAATGTTATACGCGCTCCAAAAATACTACCACTACCTACTTGGAGGACACTTTAAGATGTATACTGATCACTCTGCGCTAAAATACCTAGTGAATAAGCCTTTGTTGGGGGGTGCATTTGTAGATGGTTTTTATTGTTTCAGGAATATGATTCTGAAGTCATCGTAAATCCAGGTCGTCTAAACGCAGGCCTAGACCACCTGTCTTGCATTGAGAATGGTGAAGAACCCACGAATCTAGAGGAGGGACTACCTGATGCACAACTCTATGCAATATGCGTCATGAATGGCCACTTTGAGGATATAATACACTTCTTAACCACAAGAACTATGCCACAGGGGTATTCAGTGTAAAAAAAGAAGGAATTAGTGGTATGCGCAGCAAAGAATGTGTTAACACGGTTTGGATGTCCAAAAATACTAATGAGCGACCGCGGAACGCACTTCCTGAATGAGACTATCAGTGCACTCACTGAGGAGTTCCAGATATATCATCAACAAAGCACACCGTACCATCCATAGGCAAATGGGACCGTTGAAGATTTCAACAAAATCTTGGAGACTATGTTGACAAAGGTATGTAATGCGCAACAAAATGATTAGGATTTGTGCATACCTACTGTGTTATGGGCATATCGAACAACGTGTAAGAAGCTGACGGGTTAGACGCCTTTCCTGTTAGTCTATGGAAAAGAAGCCGTCATGTCAATGGAATACATTGTACCTAGTTTGTGCATAGTAGCGACAACAGGAATGGCAGACTGCGCGGCTTTGGAAGAGAGGATCGTGCAACTGGAAGAACTTGAGGAGGAATGGTTTCTGGCAGGATTGCATCAACAGGTACAGAAGAAGTGGGAAAACGCTTGGTATGATCACCATATCAAGATGTGCATGTTAAAAGAAAATGATCTAGTCTTACTCTACGACAGCAAGTTCGAGAAATTCCCTGGAAAGCTCTGATTGCATTGGTTGGGGCCCTATGTAGTACAAGAAGTCACAGATGGGGGCACGGTCCAGCTTGCCATGCTGAATGGAGAACCTTTCCCAAGCAAAGTAAATGGCAGTCACTTGAAGCTCTACATAGGTAGGTCGACTACATGACTAACTGACCGAAGGATAGTCTCACTGCTCTAGGCAGTTGAAAGAGAGCGCGGGACGTTAAAGCAGTCTATGTGGAAGTTGTGTGACAATCAAAGGGCATGTAGAATTGGTATGTCACCAAGATCGCAGTTGCACAGAAAGGACTACAATGTTGCGTGGACAAGCAGAAAGGTGACCGTTGCTGACACTATTCATGACAAGATGTCTAAGTTATGGAAAAAGGGAGCGGGTGGCTGGCAATTAAGAGACGCGGTACGAGCCAAATCTGGAACAATCTACCACAGGCTTAACGTTACGGCACAAAAAAAGGAGGGAACCAATGAATTTGAATTTCAAAATGCGTATAAATCATAGGGGCATCTGCTAAACGATCTACGATTTTGAGGAAAGTAAGCTATTATGCCTCCCACTGAGATGGAGTTGTTCATTATTTATGCTCAAGGAGTAAGCCCAAGGGTTGTGATATGGCCAGTGGTGATACAGGACTTTCTGGATAGTATGGTGTCGACGGTCGTGGGCATTGTGTAGAGTTTCACCCCAATGGTAGAGGATGTGCTGGAAATTCTTAGACACGAAGCAGAATTGGTCCGGATGTTGCTGCCTAGCCCATGGGTTGGCCAAAGAACCATCAAAGATAAGGGACAACCTGTAGATACGGAGCCAAATGATGGAATTGCAATCAATAGTTCGTCTCTTACGCACCTTGAATATTTGGATCTCATGGATAGTAGTTGGAAAATTAAAACATAGGTTGCAAAAGACAGTGCATATGGGAAACCATAAATTGGAGACTTGTTGCATTGGCATGAAGAATTCCTGTATGTGGTATCCCACCTAGAACTAAAATTCTATGAGGGGGTGGTCTATGTTAACTGAGAAGAGTAGGAGCATCATTGGTTGCATGAATTAGTGAAGGTAATGGAGTAGGAGCTAGAAGAAGAGTTGCAAGAGACAAAGAGGGAGTAGCAACATGAAGGATATCACTCACAGGGATGGTGGACAACGAAGCCTAGGCAACGTGTATCGCCGCATCGATGAGTGACTCGGGATGAATCACGATGATTGTGTTGGGTGGCTCTTGGGTAGTGGAGGCCTTGCGTAATGGTTTTGGGGCTTAAAGCCTAGAAGTTAGGGAAATGATATTATAAATCTCTGAAATGTATGGAGCGGAAAATGTAACAGGTTGAGTCAAGGGGTTGTCCACCCAAAAATAATATAGAATAATAGGAAGTAGGTCAGTCTACCCATGGTCCGCGGACCATGGGAATGTATAAATAGAGCGAGGCTCTAAGGGTAAAAGGTAGTTTTTGGTTCTAAATTCGATCTGATGTGTTATGGGTTGGTAAATGTAATCAGATTTCTGAATTCGTAAGTTCGAGTCAAGGGTATTAGTGGGTAGATATAGGCTCTACAGCTGTGTGCGCGGAGCCCTGATAGAGTTTGCAGCTGTGTGCGTGGACCCCTGTAGCTATGTGTGTGGGGTAGAAAGAAAGTTGTACTAGAAAGAAGATATTAATAAAGATAAGTTGTTTCTGAAATATCGCGGATTTGTTGTATTTTGGTTTATGCATCTATCATATGAATTTATATCTTTTCATGATTGCACATTGGGTTTATGGTTAAATGTTTTCTTAAAGACTGTATAAGAAGATGAGATCTATAATAATTTCATTAATAGTAACGTACACTTGCGCGGATCTACGTGGAAGCCTGATACTAGTCTAGAGTGGTGCAAGAACACAAAATGGTTCCTGACCCCTCCAGACCACATCAAGACATCCCAAGGGTGCGGAAACCTGGTTCTAGCACCCTCCACTACTGCGTTGGGTGAGACCTCAGTCCACGCTCCATGGGCTGTTGCTAAAAGGGTCAGTAGCTGTGGGATTTTTTTGGCTAATAACTCTTCCAAACTTGGGTCAGGGCCCAATAAGCCAACTCTTCATTGTTTTTGTGTTTTATGTTGTTTTGGGGGTTTTTAGTCTTTCAATTCCTAATGATTTACAATGTAATTATCAAAAACTTAAGTCTAACTTTCATAAAGACTGTTCAAAATCTAAAAATGAAAATAGATCTTTTTAAGAAAAGAAATGAAAACATAACTAAGAAAGACTTGGAAGAAAAGCTTAAGCAGGAAGTGAAAACAAAGTTTCTATTCCTATTTTACCATTATTTCCAAACCATGAATTAAAACAGAAAGTGATATTTGCAACTGATGCCTAAATAATTATAGAAATAAAACTAAATGAAATACATAGTTAGTCTACCTCTCAATTTTGGGAGAAAATTTCCTTGGGATGACTTTTGAGTAATTCTGTACTTCATTAATATAAGATGAAACAAATACAGAGATGTAGTCAAGACTCACTGCATAAATGAAACATTCAACGACTTAGATTAGGATGAGTTATCAACTTGCAGGGTTTTTCATAAACATTTATTAACATTATGAGTCAGTAAACTAAAAATAAAATGGAAAAGATAGTAAATGGCACTGATCAGTCTAATTAAGAATTTAAAGATGTTAAATTGGCAACTAGGGCCAAACTCCATGTGGATCAGCTTATTTATAACAGCTGATATTTTTATTGGATCCCTCTCATCGAGAGGTGTAGGATTGATCTAAAGATCATCCGATTCCGATAAGTATTTATGGAGATATGAATTTATTTTGTTTATATAATTATTATTAAGCCGACCAGCACTTATGGAGGCTCTAGAAGCCCAACCGACGTGTCTATTCATCATCCTCATTTTGGTATAAATAGATGAGGATTTGATGTCATTTGGACACACTCTTTATGAGATCTCCTCCTCTCCACGTCTTGGGTTTTTGGAGAAGGAGAGACACAAAAGAATACGCTGGCCTAGTATGATGCCCTAGCTGCAGATGATGCCCTAGCTGATCCAACGCAGTTATGAAGACTCATATACACGGTCAACGGAACAGCCCTAAACGCTGTCAAGGGAGGCACCCATACGTTGTTCAAACAGCCCTAAACACAGTCAATAGAAGAGCCCTAAAGACACAGCTAAGGAAACAGCAAAAGAAGACCTAACCGCAGATCTAAGAGGCTCTCATCCATACCCAAAGGGAGGCCCTAATTCTGCAGCAAATAGACTCTAATATGCACAGCAAACAAAGGATAGGACAGCGAGGTATGGAACGTTGTTTCAGGCAGGCTAAGGTGTTGCCTTGCGGATTGCAGTCTTGATCTTGAAGGCCGAGAATGAAAGGACTGTCTCAGAGCATTGCTGAAGGGTAAACCGTTCTGTTAAGAGAATGCCACAGTCAGTTTTGGGGTGAAAGGTTTATGTGTTGGGCTTGAAACTGCCCTTAAAGAGTAGCATGGAGGGCAGCACCCTATTGGAGGACAGCCACAGTAAGAAGAAGCAATTCTGGGTTTGTTTAAGGGTTGTTAGGGACTATGGTTGGGTGCCCTAACCAGTCCAGAATTGCTGCAGCCAAATTACCCTCCAACAGTGAGCTAATGCACACATTCTGAAGTGTACCTTGTATGTGTTGGGACAGTAGTTTGCTGTGATAGAAGAAAGTATTTTTCATATGCCTTAAGGACTGATTGATAAGCCACAGCTATATAATGAAAGGCAGCATGGTGATGTATGAGAGCATGAGCAGCATGATGCAAATCATGGACAGCATGATGTATGGACAGTGTGATGTATGAGATCATGAGCAGCATGATGGTGCTACATGGTAAGGTGCAGCAAATGGACGAGATGCAGAACGATGATAGGTGAAGGAGTCACCTTGAGAATCAGTTGAAGCAGAATGTCTTAACTGATCTCTTCATGATACGAATGATCTATGCTAGATCTGTAAGTCAGTCTTGACTTCTGTTGTAATGTACTTTCTCTCTCTTCTTTCTCTGTGAACTTTGAAGATAAAAGAAGATTTGATCAAAGGGTTTCCCCACACTTTGTGGGGTTTGTCCCTGGCTCGCGCCATATCGTGTGTCCTCTTGTCTTGGCTTGTCTTCTACGTTTTGTATTTATGTTCTATCTGCAGTTTATCGTAATGCTGATGTGATTGCTAACTGTGAAAATTTAAATAAATTGCTCTAGCATAGAACATACCTAAATTTAACAGTCGATTTGCAGCAGGAGGATTTGAGACGAGCTCTATTGAAGAGCTCCATTAGTGGCAACAGCAGCGGATCGAAGCAGGTGAAGGAGGAGGAGAATGTGGCCCTCGCATCTAAGGGTCCCTGTCAAGGACAGAGGGAGTAGAGAAGGAAGAAGAAGGATATGTCAAAGGTCAAGTGCTTCAAATGTGCTGAACTTGGTCACTATTGTACCCAGTGTCCTCTCAGGAAGAAGGACAAGGAGGAGAAGCGGGACCAACAGGTAGCTTCAACAGAGATCGATAGGCTTTCCTCCAAGCTGGAGGAAGACTTCACCATGTTTGTTGACATACCTCCAGGAGTGAGGTGGAGAGACTTGGTGTTGTAACCCCAAAGTGCTACAGATGGGCAGGATCCTTGAGGAGTCCACCTCATGGATCAATACCTTGCTACGGGGGCCCATAGTATTCAGTAGCGGGATGGATCAATCGCAGTAGATGCAGTCAAATGCTAGAGTGACAGTTGCAAAGACTAGTAGTTGTCAAATGCTGGGGAATGCAGTGCAGAGTTGGCAGCGGTGCAATTGGTATAGTGCAGAGTCAGCAGCAACACAGACTCCTCAGTGACAGTGCAGGTGCTAGTAGCAGTCAAAGACTCAGGAGAGAGATGCATCATATTGATCACAATTGATTCAGTATTTAGGATGCTTCTTAGTTGCAGTTGTTGCAGTTGCAGCAGCAACAGATGAGAGAGAGTTACAATGCAGATGCAGTGTTGGCAGCAATTCAGCAGGGTCAATGCAGCGTCTATCAGAGTTGCGCAGTGGTTGGTGGGCAGCATGGCCAGACATCAGCAGCGGGACAGGAGATGATGCAGAGACAGGGTGCTGCTACAGGATGTGCAATAGAGCACTAAAACACATTCCTCGCTAAGAGGGAGTGTTAGTTTTTGTATTGGATGTGTTCTAGCCACGAAATTTGGTGGATAGGCTAGAATACATGAGATCTCCAAAACCTAGAAATCGTTTCTGGAAATTCCGCCTAGAAATGACTTAAGTAGATTATTAACCAGTTTTTTAATATTTCCTAAGTCTAAACGTAGGGAATATGGTTAATTAATCAAAATTAATTAAGTTAAGGCATGAATGATTTAGAAACTCACACGGATCAACTTCAAGTTAATCCTAGCCATCGATTAAGATTTAATCTTGATTGTTGGAGTCCCAACAGAACATTATAAGAAGAAGTCAATGGGCACTTGGAGAAGACACTTGAGCAGTTCGATTTCATGAGCAAATCGATTTCTTGAGTAGCAACAATCAGTTGTCAAAGAGAGAGCTAGTGAGATCAAAGCAGTGAGAGAGGGGCAGAGACAGTGAAGCCGGAGGAAGGATTCCAAATCCGGTGAGTGCATTTGTAGAGAGGCAAAAGAGCCACAGAGGGGCTAATGCTGGGGCAGCGCAGTAGCCTCTAGAGGCAATTTCAATTCTGTTGGGGAAAGACAAGTTTCAGTGCCAGAAATTGAACAGAGGTTCTGGAGGCCAAGAGAGACATTTTCCCAGACAGCAACAAACCAGACAGCTTGAGGAGAAGCTGGATCGAACTGAGTGCAGAAGGGATTGTGCTGGCGTGACGCTATAGCTGCACAGAGCCAGTTTGGACAACTCACCTGGAGCTTAGGTCAATCCTCGAATTTGCATGTGGAGTGAGGAAATTTCCTCACTAGATTTTTCTTGCCAGTATTTCTCTGTAGGATTGCCAATTTCGGCATCCAGTTGTACTCAGATTATTTCACTGTTGCTTAATATTAAAACCCTCAGTTGTTGCACCGGTTTTCCCAAGTTGGGTTTTTCCGGGGACTTTTGTCCAAAATTAATTGTGTTATTTTATGTGTGTGTGCTAGCATTTATTCTTCCGTAGTTTTATTTGTGTAGGTTGCGGTGTGAGTTATTCAGTATTTATTGTAGGAAACAGTAAATAAATTGTTAAATTAAAATAACAATTAGGAGAATAATTTCCAGTTATTGCAATAGGATTCCAATGTTTTGGCATTTTCACAACTCTCGCTTCCAATGCCTATGGTTCTAGATGGTGATAGTTATGGGAAAAAACTTCAAGTTGCATAAGGGGGGAACCCCGGGGGCTTGATCTCCTCGAAGCATAACCAAATAGTCGAGAACAATTTCGGGAGGCTGGCTGGGATGAGTTTTTTTCAGGTGCAGTGGCTATCATGATTGGGTTGCTTGAGCCTTTGCTGAAGGGTTTGATGGCCAGGGGGTTAGAATTGGAGACATTTCCTTTCTGATCATAGAGGAAGCGATTACAGAGGCTACAGGCCTCCCTGTTGATGGAGAACGCTAGATTAAAAACCGCATTTTGGCTAGAATTGACATTCCATTCTTCTTAAAAGATGAGTATAAGGACAAAACATGGTGTTTGGACGTGCAGAGATCTTCGTTGAAGGATGAATGGCACCTACTCCTTAGGATCACTCACTCTTATTTCACCTGTGAAGGGTGCTTCAATAGACACAATATGTACCATTTCTGTTTTCTTGCTCACATTGTTGGACAAGTGAGAATGAACATTCCTTTCTTTTTACTTATGAGTCTCAAAAAGATGTTAGCAAAAGTGAGGGTCAAACTTGATGCATCATCCCACTTCATTTATCATAAGAACCTAATCAAGTTATTAATTGAAAACCATTTAAGGTAGGTTAGCAAAACATGGGAGCATTTTTTTTTTTTTTTTTTTTTTCTTGGCGGGGGGAGGGGGAGGGGGTTGAGTTTCTAGAGTCTATCTCACCTAAACTTAAGGCCATCAACAAAAGGAAAAAAAGTAAGAAGTCGGTTGAACTGCCCCAGACCTTAGAACAGGGGACTTCATCTGTCCAAAATAGAAGTCAGAGGAAAAACGTGATGCCAAAACCTCCTCCTCTAGTTCCTGAAATGAAAAAGGTCCACACAAGAAGAAGTAGGAGACTTTTGGGAAAGAAAAGCTTGTCCCCTTCTCATTTTCCATCTCCCGAACATACAGAAGTTGTTGAACCACAACCAGTTGAAACAAGGCAAGATCATCTTGAGACAAAGGAAATCGAGACTGTTAAGGAGCCCACCCTAGCTGATATCTATGGGG
>APFE031410650.1:0-35987 GCA_000404065.3 Pinus taeda | reverse complement strand
CCTTCAATTGTATAACTTCAGCTTCATCATCAGCTATCTCCTCACAACTAATTTGTTGGATTTCTTGTATGTTGTCTTTGTTGAAGATTGTAGGATGTAGCATTTGGTTAGCTGTTTTGGGTGATATTGCTTTGTTATTATGTTTACTCTGTATTTGTGATTGACTTGTTCTTTCAAGTATTTGTGATTGACTTGCTCTTTGAAGTATTTGTGATTGACTTGCTCTTTCAGGTATTTGTGATTGACTTGCTCTTTCAGTGTCAATGTTTAGACCTGAAAATTCTTGTTGTAAAGTCAAGAAATTGTTTATTTGTTTATCATCATGAAACACCTGCCAATCCTTGACATTGTTTGGGACAGATGGTCTGTGTTTTATCTCAGCTGTAAAACAGTGGTGGGGCTCGAAGGGTAGCTTACAGGTACTTGCAAATGTGGCCAAACTATGAGCATGAAGATTCTGGGCTCTAGGAATTTTGGTAATCTGAAATTCAGTGAAGGAATTTAGTAATTCAGCAGCAGCAGACCTATAAGACCTTAGTCTTTTGTCATTGTGACAAAATTACCCTTCACTGTTGATTAACTAGGTCTGAGTCTCCTAGGATTGAAACTTTTATGGCTTGTAGGGATTTTACTAACTTGAGGCCTAGTAGGAGAGCTTCATATTCAGCCATATTATTAGTGCACCTGAAGTTCCGTCTGTAGGCTCGGCCTTCCGCATGATTGTTTTGTTTGTTATGTATCCAAACCCCTGCCCCTGCCCCAAGTTTGTTGACTGATCCATCAAATTCAAGAAACCATAGGATTTCTTGACTAAGGGAAGCATTGTCAACTATTGTGGGACTTGGCATCAACAATTTGAGGTCTTTGCTTGCATTTGGTTTGTCTTCTTGAACATTTTCATCTTTTGACTTATCGACCAATGTTTTTAGATCAGGAGTTTCTTCATTCACATGCTGATCTGGTTTGAATGTCTGGATTTCTTCATTATTTGTGGGACCTGTATTGTCATTAAAAAGAATATATGAGTCTATGTCAGAATGAACAGCATATATGGGAAAGTTTTGAGGCTTGTCTTCACTGCTGACCATATATTTCATAAGTGACTCTCTATATAGCCTCTTAGGTTGACCAAAGACTGAGATGGTGGCATATGACATGTCTAATTGCAGGGAACCTTGGAGTTTAGCCCCCCATGATCTTGATAACAACATTCCATATTTGGGTGGAATATCAGCAATGACAACATCCATTAAGATTGTTTTGTTTGGATATTGGACAAGTGACACAGAAAGATCCTTTATTAAGCCTAGACACTTAACTTGGCTGGAACCAAATGAGAATAGGTCCTTATATGGTCTAGTAATGTCTAGATTTAGTCTTTCCATGACTAATTTAGGCATCAGGTTGTGAGAAGCACCTGAGTCAAACATTGCATTGTGTAGTATCTTATCATGAACATGCAAGCTGACATAGAAAGGTAAAATCCTTGTAACTGCTGTCTTTCCATCAACCTCTGGGCCGAACAGCAATTCTGGGGTGTCATCTAACACATTGACATTATCTTTATTACGAGTTAGTTGGAGGGACTTTTTAATCTGTTTTTTGTAAATGTCATGCTTGGCTAGTTCTGAAAGAGGGATGGCTACTTTCAGTTTGCCAATTTCAGCTTCCAAGTCAAAGGGTCTATCAGATTGAACCTTAGTGTTGTGGGTGACCACCTTTTCTTTGTTTAGTAAGTTTTCTTCTTGATCCTTGTCTTGATCTTGGGGCTTGTGTTTTTCATTGATCTCTTGAGGAATTTTACTTGGATTAGGCTGCAAAGAAGATGCAGCCAGTGGCTTCTGTGTTGAGGGAAGTGGTTCAGTAACTTCTTCAACGGTTATCTCCCTTGTAAGTGAATCAGTTGTGTTAATTGGTTCTGTGACTATGGCTCTTTATGCAGCATCCTGTCCTTTGTTTTTTCAGGTTGTTTTATGTTTACAGTTCTACTTCTTAGTTTGTATTGTTTATGAACTTCATAAACAGCTATGTCATAGCCTTGTTTGAAGTCAAATGACTCACCTGACTTGGTTTGGAATTGTTTAATGTCATCATCTTCATGATCTTCTTGACTTAGGAAAACTTGGTGCTCATCATTAAGGCCCATTAGGTGGATGTGGGTGTCATCCACTTGCTCATCTGAAGTGGATGTTTCAGCATAGTTTTCCTGGAACGGAGGTCTTATCTCTGGATCAGAATTAGCCTTGCCAACGTTTGGGTTTCGATTTCTCCTGAAATTTGGGTTCCTGACAGGGTTATTTTGTGGTGCTTCCCATGATGAATTTCTCTCCACAGACTCTACTCTGTCACCCAACCTCTTCATACCAGTGAGTATTGCATCCAATTTTTGGTCAAAGGCTGAGCGTTCCTCTTTGAAGGTGACTCTTTTTCCAATCTTGCCCTGTTCCTCTTAGCAATTAGGTTAGCCTCAACTGTGACAACAACCTTTTGTCCATCTTCAAGGGTTTGAGGGGCTCTTTCCTTCAATTAATATGCCATGTCAGGGTCAAAACCATCAGGGAATTTGTATAGTGCTAAATCAGGGGGAGGTCTTAAGTTTTGTGGTATTGCGTTGTATACATTGTTGAATCTAGCACAATACTCCAGAATGGTCTCTTGAGGACCTCTCTTGATTGTGTCATATTCAACCAGTATATGCAGGGGATCTTTCTTTTTCTCCCATCTGTTAGTAAAGGCTTGGTAAAGCTCATCAGGGGTTGTGATGGTATTTACAGGAAGTGACCTGAACCAAGTTCGGACATCACCTGTTAGGCTTTGGACAAAAATTCTCATCCTCACACTATCATCATCTATATCATAGTTCTCAAAGTGATCCTGCGTCCTCTTGGCATGTTGAATAGCAGAGTAAGGGTCAGTGGAGTCAAAATATGAGATTTTGGCTTGGTAGTCCTGAGGTAAAGCTGCAGGATTAGCAGGTAATTGCAGAGGTGCATATCTGATAGCCATATTCACAGAGTTTGGGGGATTGACAAGGGCAACTGGGACAAAAGGAACAATGGGTACCATAGGGGTAATAGGTGTAGCAGAACCTAGAGTGTTGGTCAAGGGAGTATGTGCAGTGGATAAATATGTGGGAGGAGGGCTTTGAGATGTGGATGGTGAACTAGGGGAGTTGGGGGTGGACCGAAAAAGAACCTTGATTGGAGTGGAAATGGGGTTGGGGTGAACTGTCTCTGGACTTAAGTCAGCAAGCTTATCTGGCCCTTGCTGCTTCTTAACAAATTTAGGGATTGTGTTAGGATTTTCAAAGACAGGGGGTGGATTTGGGTCAGGATTTGCCCTAGTGTACCTTGGATTCTTCTTGGGAGCCAGTTTCTAAGCTAGTTTTTTGAGTTTTAGGAAAAATTTATATCTGTAAGGACTGGAGAAGATTTTGAAATGGCTATATATATATCTCAAAGCTAGTATGAAGATTGACTGAAGCAGCTCTTCCCTAAAGCTGTTAATGTTTAACAGAAACAGTTTTGAAGGCTTCCTGACTGATATTCAGGTTTCAACTATAGCTTTAGGAGATATATAGTAATTAGAAAATCCTAAAGAGGTCCCCAGTGGAGTCGCCATTTATATTAACACCCAGGTTGTTCCCTATGACTCCCAAGGGAATACGACCGGGGTAACCACTAACCAATCTTTGGATTACAGCTTCTAGCCCAACTATAATCAGAGAGGGCTCTCTCTTTAAGGTTTGTCTCTATTTTGTGGAGATTTTAGGCTAGTTATGAAGTAAGGGTTTTGGTTTATGTTTGGTTGAAAGGATGTCTTTCTGTACCTAAAGTGGAAATCTGTAGATAATGAGAGTCCATTGGGCAATGGAGGCTGTGGCTACTGGTTTTTTGAAATCTTGAGGTGAGCAGCTGAAATTATAGGGCCATTGAATACTTCATAAAACAAACTTGAAATTATGATGGTGAGATGTAAATAACCAGTGAAAAGCAATTAAGAATTTTCCACTAGGCTGGGGTGTGGGAAAGAGATATATTCCTCAGGAGCAAACTTGAATTCCTGAAACAATAATCACTGTGAAAGATATAGTGTGAAAGGGAAGCAATTAAGAATTACACCTTTATTACTATAACTGAAGAAAAACATTTATAATAGCTTAGATTGAGTTTAGGGTAATCTGTGATTAAATCCTGGAACTATTCTTTTTCCTTGCTACTAACTGTAAAGCACAGAAGCATGAAAGAAATATGAAATGATAATAAAACACATAAACGAAGAGTTTTAAGGAAAACTTATTGTGTCATGAAGTATGCAGGAATCCTGTAATATTCAGTTGGACACCACAATGCATCAAACAACACAGAGCTTTGGAAATTCCATAGGCTTTTGTATTACTTCTCTGAGAATTTACAGCAAAAGAACTCTAGAAGAGAAATCAACAACAACAATCAACCCGTGCAAACTCATGCAAGGGGGAATATATAGAAATGCTTCATACAAAATATCTCAGGCATTGAGTCATCTGAGAAATAAATATCTTCACCAACTCATACAGGAATAGCAGATAAGAAGTTATTACAGCTTTCAATACAACATAAATGCTCTTTAATTCTGTCAGAAGATTTCGACCTTTGGAGGTCACTGAGTCGGTTGAACGCTTTGTTATAACTAATGAATGACATGTCTTTGCAGCTCTGTCCTCCTGTAGCTTTTCGGCCCTGTCACCTATGACTGTCAGTGCTGCTGTGGTGGCCGAATAGTTTCGCTGAGTTGGCTCAGCCTCTTTTCTTCATACATGTTGATATATCAAAATTTTCCTGTGCATGACAACTTACATATTTCAATGAAAAAACTTGATTACTGGCTCTGGTTTAGTAGTAATTGTATCAATCCATTCTAGACTTCCTGTGTGGGCAATTGATGTCTTAAAATTGCCTCTATAGTCTCATCCGCCTCTGTATATTTATAGAAATTCGGAGGCGCATCAAACAAGTGATTGATTTCATTCATGATAAAGAATAAGCTCTCTACCCTATAGTAGAGGTTCTGGCCTGATGCTGGCCCTGATTCTGTTGAAGTGCTGGGCTTTTCTGCAATTTGATTTGTAGCAAAGGTGTTGACCCTCTTGGCATAATTTTCATGGGAAAGTAGTCTTCCTGAGGTGCCCATTAAGCTAGGAAGACCTCTGTTCTGCAATGCTACAAATTTTCCCATGAATTTATTAATGTCTGTCTACATATCCTGGCTTCTTCTCTCTAATGTCTGTACCAGGGTTCTTAGTGTCAGGAGCCTTTTGACCATCGAAATGGTCTTAGTCCTGTTGGCAATTCCCATTGTGACCAGCTGAGAACTTGTTCTGTGATTAAGCACATTAATCATTCTGGTGGCAGGCTCAGGCATACTGCCTAGAGATGCCCTTGCTCTTTGGATTTCCCTATGTGTTTTTCCAATGAGCCCCATCTCCTCATGAATAGCCTCAATATATTCCCACTGGTCTGTGATGGATTGGCCAATATTGGCCCATAGGACTCTCTTGAGCTCAGCTGTTACTTTATCAAGTGTGAGCTCTTTCTCTAGCTCATTTATCCTCCTTTTGAGCATATTTATCTCCCTTTCTTTCTCAGCTACGTTCTGCTTGGATTTATCATATCTTTCATTTAGCTTAGACAAAGTTTCTTTGGCTTGATTCAGCTCTGTCATTTGGGCCTCCAAGACCTGAATTTCATTCCTGAGCTTCTGTATATCAAGACTTTGAGCCTGCTCTGTTGTTGGTGCCGAGGTAGAGCATGTTGTTTGTTGTGTTTGCTGAATGGGAGGGGCAGTGGTTTGAGGGGCTTCTTCCAGATTGATTGTTTCTGGAGGGGGCTGAGAAGTTTGGCCTGCCTCTTTTTGTTGCAATGCTACTTGCAGTGCAGCCTCTGATTCTCCCAACTTTTCTTGTGTTTGGATGAGCTGTTTATATAGTGACACCAGCATAGCTACTGCATCCTTGTCATGTCTCGGCTGGGCAACCTCTTCAGTTTGGGGATGAAGAGTTGTTGGGATCTTGATCATCTTCCTTAATGTTGCCATATCTGTATCCCTTAGCTTCAACAGCTCCTGCACAGCTTTGACATCCTTGGGATCATGCCCAAGCTCTATTATGATCTCCTCCAAAGCTTTGATTCTATTGTCCTTTGCTTGAGAGGATGCTCTTTCCAACTCAAGTTGGGCAGTTGTATTATTTAGGCTATTTTCTAGCCTGTAATTCACCAATGTTTTATCTGCCAAGGAGGCATATACCATCTCACCTGTTTTCTTGTGTAATTCAATCTGATCCATCGGGTGGATGTCCTTGGCAAGGATCTCAAGGTTGGTCCTGATGTAATCTGTAGCTGACTGTGGCTGCTGCACGGCTGGTATGAAGTGGCTCATAATCATCTTGCCCTCATGGACATCATAGGCAGACATAAGTCTTTGCTGTTTGGTGGGAGCCATTTTCAACAGATGATTATAATAATTGTATCCTTATGGGGCTCATTCCTCTTCTTTATATGTCTTGAACTGCTGCTTGATGCTCTGTTCACCTCCTCTTTGTGGCTTGAGGAGTAACTTCTCCTCCTGTTGTCCTCTCTTGTTCCTGCTGGAAGGAACTTGCAGAGGCCTCCATGCTAGGTGGGCCCATGCCCAAAGATTTCCCTATTGGCATTTCTTCCTCTGAAAAAGGATTCATTCTTTGCCTCTTTTCCCCTTGAGTTGCTGATGTTGTGAGGGGAGTCTCTCTGTCCCTTTTCCTTCTTATGTCCTCCTTTTGAGGGGTTTGGAGGACTGAAGCTTCAGCTCTTTTTTCTTACCTAGGACGCACAATTTGTGGTGGCTGCTGCTCAGTGACCATTGGAGCCTCTGCTGCTTGCTCTTCTTGCACTGCCTGTTCTTTTTCTTGTTGTTGTACCTGTTGTTGTTGTTGTGCTTCCTGCTGTTGTACCTGTTCCTGAAGTGGCTGCTGTAGCTCCATTTCTTTCTCCTTGCCTTTGCTAGAGGTTTGATCTGTAGCTTTGACTGCCTTCTGATGTACTGTGGAGGATGAGGCAGCTGCTCCCACTTGAGTGCTTGTAAGAGTGAATACCTGTGCAGGAAGTTCTAAGTCAGCCATCTTTAGGAGATTTATTCGTGCTCTTTCATTTAATTCTTCTTGTGTGACAGGTTCCTCTAATGTGTCTCTCGTCCATTTTGTTTGATTTGCATATTTTTCTATGTGATGCAACCTCACATGGTCATAACTGGACAACCTATACTTGACCCTTCTTAAGGTTATGAAGTGATTGTGGTCATAAGGTTTCCAGAGGAAACTGGTCTTTAGGCCAAGGCCTTCTAGCATTCTGTCTGCCTCTTGCCAGCCTTCCTCCCTTTTGTTAAAAACAAAGTGGCCCAATTGGTTTTTTACCTTCAGCTGTGATTTCTTGCCTTTGCCTGAAAAGTTCTTCTCATCAGCATTCCCAAACTGCCTGAAGCATTCAAGGGCAAACAACCTCATGGGCACATATTTGGGCAGTCTGTATGGGGGTAACTCACAACCTTATATTCTAATAACGGTGTGATTTTGGTAAAAATACCAATCCCCAATGCTGTATACCTTGGACAACTGAAGGATCCTCTGCATATCATCGGTTATTCCTGGAGGAGGTGAGCTCATGAACAGAGACATGGCTGGGTGGATAAAAAGGTCTATTAACTAACAGTAAGTGTATGGAGAATAGGCTGTGCAGTGAAAAGATGAGGTCCAATACACTACTGACCTTGGATTTCCTTGTGCATCCACTCTTTTCATAGAAAAAGAAAATTTCTCATGTTGATAGTATAAAATCAAGTGGTAGATGTAGGAGGAGTATCTAAACACCCTTTCCCTTGATAGGTTCATCAATTTCTCATGCATTTTGTCTGATATATAGGTGGCATAGTCATAGCAGATTGGAGTTTTTCCAAGGGAAAACATGAGCATCATTACCAGTGCAGTTTCATCAATATACTCAATTGAGTTATAACCCAGAATGGGACTGATCATATCTGCAAGGTCCCCGCCCAATGGGTTGAGGTAAACATGAGAAATGGGAGGGTACTGCACAGTATCAGATTTAATATATAGTTGGTTTAGCTTGGTGATCTGAGCATCTGTCAACATCTTACCTCCTTGATTTATCAGATCAAACAAAGACAAAGGAACCAATTTCTTCTCAGTTTTGAATTGCAGCATCTCTCTGATGGCCTCAGGGGTAATATAGAAAACAACTGAGCCTGAAGGGTCAAGCACAGCTCTCTGAGTGGCATCATAACCATCAGCACATAGGTGAATTAGGTCAGGAAATGAATTGACCTGAGGAAGCTTGAAGATTGGGAGGAAGCAATCCCAAATGCCCAATATATCTGTTCCAGTCTCATGTTTAGCCTTTAATTCATTTAACAGGTGGATGTGGAACTTACTGTGCATTAGAAATTCCTCTGAGATTTGATAATCCAAATCTGCTAATGCCTGCCACTCCAATTCTCTCTAAGGGGCATTTAAAGGGACAACATTGAGGGCCACAGGTGCTACTGGTGTATCCATGGTTACTTTAAAACTATGCTTATATGTAAATTAGTGTTACTATGCAGAGTAACAGAAAAGAGTGTTTCCTGAAAGGAGAGGTGATTTTCTGAGAAACAGAGGAAAAAAGGGTCAATTGCAACAATTGAAATACTGCAGGAAGCACTAAAAGGGCAAATACTTGTCCTTAACAGACTTTTTTAACAGCAATTTAGTGTAGTTTCGGGTTCCCTATTCACGATTGCGCGAACAGAAAGCAGGTTTTGCTAAAGCTTTGGTAAATAGGGCTTAGCTGGTGAATTTCGACCTTATAACTTCAAATGGGAACTAGGCACAGGGGATTTGCTGGTCAATTACATGTTTTTCTATGTTTTAAGTCAATTTCGGCAACTTTTAGACAAAACCAGGCACAGAGAGGATTTACAGGGATAAATACCTGGTATACTGATGGTCCTGGTCACAAATGCAGGTGGATTGGCACACCGATGGCTTCTAGGTCGAATTCAGCAGGTTTGCGTGAGTTTGGACGTAAAATGCATGCAGAAGACACAACAGTCGTTTTTGCAAAAAGTGCAAAAAACGTGAAATTTTGGCCAAAATATGGATTTTTGGAACATTGGCGCCTTTTTTGGATGACGTCATTGGGTCGGGTCAAGGTCGGATGACGTCAGCATGATGTCATCAGGTGACGTGGCGGCTTAAGTGTGGTCCACGGGGATGGTGAGGTGGTGGACAGGTGGAGCAATGTCGAACGAGGGCGCTGACGTGGCGATGACGCTGGCAGTGATGTTGGCAAGGCGTGTTGGCGGATACCGGAAACCATAGGCAGTATGATATCACACCACCTTTCATACGGAAGCGGAAATGTCAGAGGGGGCTCCGATACGCTGTGGGGGTGACGCGTGGTGGAGGCCGGACGTCACCCTTTGATAGATATCGGAAGCTAACTTACGGATGTCGGGGCCGGTCCGATATGTACGTGGGCCGTTGGATGAAAGGCGCCCGATCGGATGATCGACGGGTCGATCACTTGTCCGGATGATACAGCGTCGGGCAGGCAATAAAATATGTATTTTTTATGAAATTCGTGCCTGGCGGGACTTTGGAATTTTGGCGATTTTGTATTGTTTTTCAATGTATTTCTTTATAAAATTGCGCATAGCTCAAAAACTTAGGATAAGTCAAAAAAGTGGGTTTTTCAATGTAATTTTGCCGTTTGAGCGGGTTAGGGGTGAAAATGGGTTTTCTACAAGGTCGTTTTAGCAAATGAAGGGTTGAATGGGTTAAATGATTTCTGAAGGAGGAAAAGAGGTAAGGCTTGGGGTTCTCAAACTGACCAGGTGTCAATTTGATTCCCTAGTAGTGAACATAAGGCTATAATGCCAAGGGGGGCGATATTTATAGAATGCTTGGGGTTTATACACCATATTGTTATAATAGTAGGGAAAGGGTGACATAGGGAATTTAGATAATAGAAGTTAGGGGTTAATATGGAGGGAAAAGGTGAATGAGGAGTGATATCACTAAGTTTGTTTGAAAACCACTTAGCTTAGGGAGTAGATCAAAATGAAAAGAATTTTGCACAAGAAATGTGGCTCTTAAAGGAAACCAAAACCAACATAAAACCTTGAATTCTTTCACACACATAACTGGTGTAGGGATGTTAGTAATGAGTGTAAAACAAGGAAAAAAGGAAGTTAGACATGCTCCATTGTGTTGTTTTCCTTATATTGACCAGCAAGATTCAGTTTGAAAGGAATACCACTTCTGCAACCCCATCTACCTACCCATCTACTTGCCTAGCATTTTTTGTTTCTTCTTGGAGGGTGCACTTGGACTTGCAGACCCTTATGTGCCTTTTCTTTTCCATTGGCTTTTTCTTTTGATTGCCTATTTAGCACTACCCTTATTGCTTCAAAGGCCCCAGATTAAGCAGTTGGGAACCTTAGTTTCTCTGCCTAACTATTGGTCTGCCAAGATTAAACAGTTTGGACAGACTTCTTTCTCTATTCTACAACAGAAAATTGAAACATGGCATGATCCAGATTAGACTGTTGGACCATCCATCAAAATTTAGTAAACATGAAGCTATGTACACACTTTGTCTTCTCTTGTAAATATGGGATCTTTGTATCAGCAAAGCAGAGCATATTTGGCATTTGAATTTTCCAATCATGAAATATGAAACCTATTGGTATAGGTATCCAACACCTGGAATTATTCCGAAACTGGCAAGAAGTTGAAGTCTTGTGCTAGAGGAAGTGTCCTAGATTGCCAACTGAAGGCATGTTCACGGGCATCTTTGTCTTTGGCTTCAACTCTGAAACTGGTGTGGCAGGTTGTGGCTTAGGTTTGCTTGATGTGCTTTGAAGCTTGTAGATGACCATCATTCCCCCCCGTGTCAGATACAAGGTGAGATGATGGAGAAAACTCAACTGCAAGACTGTTCAATACTCTGGAACAAGTTCTGACATGTGTTTGGAATATCTTCTTGGCTGTTGATGCCCATTGCCAAGAAGTGATCCATCCAAGATGAATCTTTGTTCTTGCAGGGCGTTTGTTTATGAAGCATCTGTTTGAAGAATGACTGGTTTTATATGGATGAAGATCAAAACAATGATCTTTCAAATGGCCAACTCGGTCACAGTGTTGGCATTTCACAATCTGTTGTTGTTCTTGCTGTGGAAGAGGGGCAGAGTCTGGAATAGCTGGAGGTGAACTGTCATGAGGAGCAGGTGAACTGTCATGAATGAATCCAACACTCTGAAACTGAATGGGCTTGGCGTAGTCTAGAATATGAAAGGAAAAGTCCTTGTCATATCCAATACCGGTTATTTTCTTGTTGTGGACAAGCTGTTCCCAAGGTCTAATGATGGGCTTGGGAAGTGTAGATTGAGTTTCTACATCTACATGTACAACTGCTGCTTTATTTGAATGAACTGTAACATTATTGACTTGCTATTTATGGGAGTCTGTTTCAATCTTCTAAACGGAAACAAGTTCAGAATGATGACTCCTCTATTTTAATTCTTCTTGTTGTAACTTTGTCTCAAGCTGCAAAAACTCAATATTCTCTTGTGCATTTTGTAGACATATTCTAATATTGAATAGAGAGGTTTTGTTGATCTTAACCATCTCATCAACAGTGGAATGTATCAGAGTATTTAACAACTCTAATGCATTATCAAGTCTGGTCATTTTCTTCATTATCTTATACGTTAAAGAAACTGATCACAACTATCAACCAGTGAAGAAGAAGCAAAAATCACTCACAATTCAATGTCACTGTAATATCCTTTATAAATGTCAGCAAATGATCACAGTGCAACATAAAATATTACAATCAGCTCACCAAAATCTTTATGCAGCAGTGGAATAAAAAAATCAATGCACTATAATGAGTTTTAAATACAGTGCTACACTGGAGCAACAACAACTGCAAACTTGCTTGGATCCTTCAAATACTCATTCACTTTTCACCGTATATCAACACTTCAGTATCAGCGAGTGAGAAGAATATACAGCCACACAAACAGTCTCTAAATGGCATCCAAATTGTGACAAACTCATTCTGGTATGGTAGAAACTGACCCAAAATACCAATAGACCAACCAACACAGAATCTTCTGAACAATTGTAAGTACACAACAACAATCATACAAAAAAAATTATTCATCTATTGAACAGCCTCTTGTTCTGTCGAGAGGATAGCAAATATCCTTTCCGGCTAAAACTGTAGTACAAGAACTAGTGATTAAAGGAAAAACTAAGCTGAAAGCAAGCTTCAAGTAAAGCAGTGTAGCAAAAGGCCCACGCTTCAACAATCAAAAGTTGGCAGGCTTTGTCTCGGCTACATTCACTCTTATTTGCCTCTTTTCCATAACGCCTTTTCCTCTATGTCTCAACAAAAGAAATTTGCATGCACCATGTCACGATGCACCCACTTGATCAAACCTACTATGGACAAGATCTATTATCAAACTGATTGGATCTATACCCCGCTGATAGAATCACTCATGTAGCTTTACATTTCATATTATCTCTATTTGTAAGATTGAATTCGAATACAATGCTAATTTTCATGCCTAAAACCCATAAAGGCATCTTTTTGATACCATTACCAATAGAGATATAGCGCAGGTAGCCCGAAATTTCTCAGCATCTCATAGCACAGCAAAGGGCGGCAGCGTACCATTTCATCCATCAGACTCGCGAGATTTAGTTCTTTTGATCGTTGTTTCATTTACTGCTGTTCTATTTCCTTTTACTTTCTGCTTTCCATTTACTTGCATTTATTGCTTTGGTGTGGGAGGAGGATCAAGGCTATCGTGAGACACAGCAGACGCTATTATGCTCCCAAATCCATGATCCATACTCTAATTCCTTTTCCTTCATCAATTTCTAGAGGACTGAGTTATTGCTACCATATCCTCGATTGATGGTTGTTTGAATGACTGATTTAGTTTAGAACATTTCAGTTTCTTGCTGTTTCAATTAGATTTCTTTTTCAAGCATTCATTTACTTGTGGGTTTTAAGCACTATACTGCAAAACATTACTCTTAAGTAAATAGCCGCCTCAGACAGAGTACACTCTTGAAATAAAAATTCGTCCCTGGGTTGATAATTAATGTGAGGTAATTAGGAGTTTAAAAGACACCTTTTTATTGCTCCACACTGGGCAGACCCTTGCAACTGATGTATCCCAAGTCATTGAACAACTGGAACGACATTGTCTCGCCCCACATAGATCACTGGTTTCCAAGTCTGCTTACTATTATTTTCAGATGGCGCAGGAAGAGATGGCGAGAGAGAGGCTTCGTTACTTGGAAGCCATGTCCGTGTATTGTGAAGCAGTTGCAATGGTGGAAGAGTATCAGCAGGCGGTGTTAGTGGCGAACCTCGGGGGAATTCGAGACCTTCAATTATCTTGGCCGTTGAAAATTATTTGATTATGTTTTAATCTTTGATCCTTGTCAAAATAATCTTGGCCGTTGAAAATTATTTGATTATGTTTTAATCTTGGCCCTTGATTTTCTATTCTTGAGTAATTTTCGAATTTGTCATTGAATTCCATTTTTATTAGCTCAAAATTAATTATTTTGAGCTAATTTCCTCAAAAGATTGACTTTGACTTAACCACCAAGGCCTAGATGTCCAATTTTTCTTGAAATATACAATATTCCCTTGGTGGAGAACCTTTAAAAATTGATTCCTTTAAGAACCACAAATGTTTCCACTTGGAGAATTAATTTTTCTATGACAACTTAATTTGACTGTAATTAATTATTTTTCTAGCTTAGGATTTAATTTTATTTTGCGAGAAAAGCTAATTAATTTACAAAAGAGTGGATTTAATATTTTTTTCACCCTATACTACATAAGATTTTACATTTACAACCCTCAAAGGTGAAATACACATTTGGCTTAGATCCTCAAGACATACACCCCATCTGCAACACAATATGAGCTAGTAGACCAAGCGATTTGTAATAAAATAATTTAGCTAATTGGCTTAATTATTCTCAAATAACTTTTACATTAGACTTGACTAAAACACTAGGACTCACCTAAGACTTTTATGAAGAATTTCACCCTAGATTTGAGTTGAGGTTGGAGAGAAAAACTCTATCGACCATGTGAGTTTAGAAACACGCATGAGTTAGTGAGACGAAAACCCTCCTAGAATGAAACTCCTGCCAAAATAATAGGCTTACCTAGGTTTTTACATACTTTCATGGTCTTAGTAGCATCATTTACATTAAATAACTTGCAAAATGGGTTTACAAATGATATGTATACTATAGATAGATGATTTGATCCTTTGAAAATTTTAGTCTTTCAGCTTCCCTGGAACTTTGACAAATTGTGTGCAACATCTTGCTCCATATAGGGAAATGTTTCTTTCATAAAGTAGCATGAGAATCCAAAAATCCTACATCCAAGAAAACAAAAATCCATCAAATAAATATCCATTCAAAATTGAAATCATCATGTATACACAATAAATGTCGTTGGAATAGAAAAATCTACTCGAACAAAATAAAACATAAAAGACATAATATAAATGCGTGAATTAAAACTATATAATGAAATGGAATAAAAGGGAGTAGGGTTAGATATAGTATAGAAAACGATGCCCTATGCCATCAAATGTTTTCTTCATAGTGCATATTAAGCATCTGCTGACTTTCCGACAACTCTGTGGGTTGCTTCTCAGATGTACCATGCTGAATTATGAAAATGATGGGAGTCAGACTCATTCAAATATCGAGCTACTCTTTTCCATCAAATGCATCAAAATTCTTCCTTCTTCTCTTTTTTATTTTTATTTTTTCTTTTAGCGGGATGTGATGTTGCTGTTGATGCGATTAGTGTGCAACTTTTTAATCAAGCTTTGAAACCTACCCTTAATGGCATTGATTTGGTTGGAATGTTCATCTATAATAGAACTAATTCCCCTAGCATGATTTTTCACCATGGTTATCATTTGATTAGAATGATTAATTTCCATAATTTTTAGTTCCTGAGCATGCTTTCTCTAGCTAATAACCTATTTTGAAGAGATATTTGATTAGCTTCCATGTCCTTTAACATTATATTATGATTTTGTTTAATATAGTTTATTTATTTCTTATGATTTTCTTTTATGTAACTTAGCTCCTCAACATTTTCTTGTTCTATGGCATCGATCATGTTCTAAGAGTTGATCTTTTGATTATACTGAGTAACCTCCATTTCCTGCAACTTGTTCCTCATGGAGCTCATCTCTTTGGCATGATCTCCTATTAACTTTATTTTACTAGATGGCATGTGTTTGATCATCTAAGTTAATTCCCTAACAAGACACTTATCATTTTTCTTTTCATCGTCAAAGTTATTAATCTGGTTACTAGTCTCTACTTTTCCACTATCAAAAATTATTTTTGCAACCACACAAGTGGAATCATCATGAAAAACATTACAAGGTCAAAAATATGGCACATCCTCTAGATATCTTCCCATGATATTTGGGTCCTTTTCATGACTCTGATAGGTCCCATGCGTTCATGATTATTCATCTTGAAAGATCTTCCTTCAAGCGATCAAGCTTATTCTGAAGGACTTGCTCTAATACCAATTGTTAGAAATAATACTGAGAGGGGGGTGAGTTAGCATTATCAGATCAATAATTTTTCATTTCCAAAATAGATTTATGTGAATTGAACTAGCGTGTACACGCTACTATGACTAGAGAAACTAGCGTATACCTAGAGAACTTCTGATTTAGTCAATTTACCATGTGTTGATCTTTAACTAGTGCATCAGTAACTTATTAAAAAGTGCAGTAAAAACAAAATAAACCATCACATAAGAAACACACATGAACACCAAGATTTAAGGTGGAAACCCAATGTGGGTGAAAACTACCTGCTGTTGTCGTCTCTGTCTTCTTTTAATAATAAAAAAATCTATTTACAATCTTGTAACGGTGTAGACTCATATTAGTACACAGGCACCCACCTACAGAATGCTATAACCTTCTCTCGTTTTCCTGCCTCTACTGGAAGGGGGCAACAACACCCTAGCTCTTGTACTAGCCACTGTGTTTACTAGTACGTAGGCATCAACCTATAGAAGGATATGACCTTCTCTCTTCCTCCAGGGACCATGTTTCATAAATTTTCAGACTGGATGCTCCTGGTACACAAAAATACACATGAAGGCCTCATTTCACCAAATTTTCATACTGTACCCATCAGAAACTCTGAAACTTAAACTGCATCAACCAACATTCAGTTAATATGAACAATCAGATCACTGTCACCAGAACACTATGCTAAACCCAAAAACTTGCATCATCTTTTAGAACTAGTTGTAACCTCAAAAATCATGCATCAGAATGCATACACTACTTTATTGAACCCAACCTGTGTGTATGCGTTACTTCCTTTAACCAAACGTATGTATACCTTTAAACCTACTGAAACATAAAAATTATGAATCAAGTCTGTACCAACCAACAATATACTAAACATCTAATGTCAATTGATAGATCTTTACACAGGAAGTAGCAGAGATCACATTCTCACTTATACAATCAATCAATCAGATACTAAACCCCCTATGCATTCATTTTTACATTCAAATCTAAAAAGACTTCATTGACAGATAGTAGTAAAACAACATAAATGATCAAATAGATCAGTCATATTTGAAGAAAAGGCTTTTATTTTGTATACGCTACTTGGAAGAGTATAACCTGCATGTACATGCACTTTTACTGAGATGAAACAACATATAGATCTACAAATATTAACTCTTAACTTTGTTGCAATTCCGGTCTTCAAACAAACCCAGACCATGATATTTAAAGAATCAAATAGGTGTACATAATCATATCTAGCCCAACCAATATCAGATCATTCAATGATAAGTCATTTTAGGTCTCATGATCCTAATCCAACATTGAATTCAAGGTGCGCAAAATATTTCAGATCAAATCACAAACATAGCCCCTAAAACATAAAATATACTTCAGATAGAAGTATTCCTTAGAAACCCTTTCACTTGCACACTCTTTGGCCTTATGATCTTCTCCTCCTTATATAGTTTTTGGCCTTTCTCAATACCTTGGACCAAAACCACTTAGCACCCGTGGTATTCTTGGATGGGATCAAAGAGTCATTACTCCACTCAATATTGTGGGCTAGTACCAAGGTATTGACCCCTGGTATTCTCTACTCTTGAAATTCCTTTTTTCCAACTTGTATGTGTTTTTCCTCTTGTGAGAGTGTGTTTATACGTATACGCTCTTTTTGTTCTGTGTACCAATGTCTATACATTGTTTTGACTAAGCAAACCTACGTATACTTCTTAAACTAATTTACTTGAAATGATAGACTTGAAGACGTCTACAATGATAGACTTGAAGACGTCTACAATTTGATGTGGCTACAAATGTTAAAAGGTGGATTTTGTAAGTCATCTTATTGTTCTAGGATTGATTACAAATACTTCTAATTTTTTTCTATTTCTTTTGCAAACCCTAGATAGAACAATCCTAAATAAATTTTCAAATATTCCCCACAAAAAAAACAACGTAGCAATACTCATCTCTGAATCAGGCCAATCAAAACTTAATTCCTTTATTCAAACTACCAGTAATTAGCTTGAGGTCAACGTATATTGAATTATTCTTTCTATTCCAATAGCATTGGGATTTAGATTTCACATGTTAGAAATGATTTTGGCTTCAAAATTAAGCTCTGATCTTATACATATTTGATCTTTTATCACTAAGAGAAAACCCTGGCTGTAGGAAAAACTCTAAGGTGACCTCAAACTGCTTTGACGTTGAAAAGATGGCCCTTTCAACCTGGAGAGGGATCTCTCCCTAAATTTAGCTACCCAATGTCACAGTGGTAGAAGGTTTGCAATAAGTCCTATGGCCATATTTATTAAAGAACAACCAAGGTTGGTTGGATTGTAGGAAAATTTCACCATTGGGCATGGAGTCTGTTAGGGTCCTACAATTTTCATAGGGTTTCTTGGTTATAGTTGATGATTATTATATTTCAGATGTTGTATATAATATTCCATGCTATAAATTATTTCAAAAAAGGTCAAAACCTTGAGAAAATAAAAAAAATATGCTTGCAACTTGAAATGCAGCATTACAGAATAATTAAGTGTGTTTAGATTAAATTAATCACATCATTTAAATGTGATTAAATAAATTCTAATAAGTCACATATGGAAAAATTTGTTATGTTTTATATGGTTAAAGGATGTTGTTGTCATAGCATCGAGATTCCCCATTGATATCAATCAACAACTCATATCCTTTTTACCCCCTTCTCCATCCTACCTTTGCTGCCAGGGGGGTTTGAAAAGGCAGTTTCTCCCACCGGGGACCATCCATACGTGGCGCCTTCCCAACATTGTGCACCCCCTTGGATGATATCACTTACCACCTTATACCCCCTCTGAAATCCGCGAAACTTCTCCCCCTTTCCCATTAGCACTTCCTACGCACTCCCCTCCACTCCTATCCCAACACCTGGCTATGTCCGTTATGAAATTAACATTTGACCTTGCTATCACTCCCACATCACTCACTGTCTTCCACTTGGACTGCTTTCCCCACTCACTTCCACATCATCCCCACGTCCATGTCACCTCTCACCTCCATGTGATATGTTCATTTCATAGTCAGTTAAAAATATATTTTTTCATATACAACAAAGTCATTTAAAACATGTTTTATAGACAACTGAGAACGTATTTTTAAAAAATGAAAGAGGTTTTTGTTTCTAACATCATCACGTAAAAAAACTCTCTCCATTTTGTAATGACTACTATGGTTTGGGAGATTTAGATGAATCTTTGTAGGCACGTGTTCTTGAATTTTCCTGTTTTTAGTCAGTTTTTGCAAATGTGATTTCCGAGCAGGTGGAAATGAATTTTCAAAACTGGAAAGAGGTTTTGTTTCCAACATCATTATTTACAAACCCTCTCTCAAGTTTCTAACAAATATTGTGGTTTGGTATATACAAAGGTATTACAGGACCCTATTTTTCAGAATTTTGGGAGGAAAACGCTCAAAGACAGTTAGTGATTTGGAGGCCACATCATCAAATAAGAGTTGCTATCAAATTCGAATTGCTCTTCTTTGTCAACAGAAATCCACAAAGATAGTTCCAAGTATATTTATTAGTTTTGAATTTCCTATAATTCAGTTCTATTTGTGTAAGACAGTTTGAGATATTTGTAAACAAATCTTGGTATTTTTTCAAGATATTTTTGTTTAGAATTTGTATAAATACTTCATCATTTGAAGTAAGAGATGTTGATTTCTAAATGTAATTTCTTCTGCAAAATTGTAATTTTTCAAAGTACAGGAGCATCAATAACACAAGGACATTTTCACAGGATTCATGTGTTGTACCAAACGGTGTTGTGTTTCTTTAGTTTATTTGTTTAAACAATGTTTTCCCTTTCTCTGTAATTTTTGGAAATCTCAATTATTTAACAGAAACTGTGATGAATAACACATGTTACATAGAGCACCCTATTCTAGATGTTAGTAATTTTCATGTTTTCTGTTGAAGTCAAATTAAGGAATTCTTAATTTCTCGTTAATTTATACTGAGTCTTACATTTCTGCTATCCCACAATCCATTTATATTTCTAAAAATATCCAATTCAGGCAACCTATCTTTCCCTATGAAGCTCCTCTAAAATTTGATGTCAAATTCAATTAAATCTTCACACTCCATAGCCCATTGGAATTATAACACTTAAATCAACCAAACCAATCAAATCAAAACAAGCAATACAATCATAACTAGCCTAAAATTTACATAAGACAAAGCTAAATTTCTCAGAGAGATCCCTCTCTGAAGCTGGTAGGGCTAGATCCTAGCCTCCAAAGTGGTTTTGATGTTGTCCTATGTGTTTACTCCCTTAACCCCAAAAACACTGAATGACAACATAGTGGCGGCCATAGTCGGGAAAAGCCCAGAAAAGTGTATCAAGTTCCATATTTTATTACTGACGGTGGATAGTAATCAGACACAATAAGGTTGTATCATTCACTTGGTGACTCCACGTCAAAGTATCCAGAGCTTCAAAGTTTTTAGTGTGATTCCATTGTCAAAGAATCCAGATTTGTAGAAAAGTCATGGTGTCTCCACTAAAAGTTGATCAGATTTCTTGCTAAACAAGATGAAAGGTTGTGTGGAAAATCCTCTATCTTGTGAAGTTTTAATAGAAGTCAGGGATGAATTAGTCAATTTTCAAATTTATGAATATTTTTTAACGATTGTGTTTCGTTGTTTGAAATTAAGCAAATTTTATCCTGAAAGTACAATTTTTTTCTTGAGTTAGTTGTTGAAATATTCAAGAAGGATATTCAACTTTTGGATTATCATATTCAGTCTTATAATTTCTGAGATCCTAAACAATTCCTGGAAAATCTTCCTTCTCCAAAACAAGAGGATATTGTATTGCCTTTTGATTTTCAAATTGCTGAGAATTATGTTTTTGAGTACAAGACTGAAACTAAATGGTGGGAATCAGAGTTTAACCTTGAGAATACAAATGATGAAACCTTCCATGCTCAATCAGTTAACGAAGGCATGGAAGGTAAAATAATTAATCATGCCTTTACTGATCCTATAGAAAACTACATGGAGGTTCTTTTCATCTCAAGTGTTCAATCATGCTTTCATGACCAGATCCAACAACAGTTTCCATTGCACTCTTCATCCTTGATTTTATGGAAGAAAATTCAAGTTGTCCTTTTGATTGTGCTAACAAACAATCAAGTAGCCCACTTGTTTCAACAACTACTTGATTGGCTTCATTGGCATTTTATTATTATTTGATCCAGCATAATTTTTAGCAGTGTAGAGTAGGTAGTAGTGTGCAAATAAGCTCAACACTCTCAACATCCTTTTCAAGCATTCTTTCTAGTTTCAATTTCATATTGCAATTTAGATTTCAGTTCAAGTGTGTATTTTAGTTTTTAGTGTGCAAAATGGTTTTGATTCGAGTTTGAATATTATCAGTCGTAGAGATTTTTATGACAGAGAAAGTTGTAGATTTGGGATAGGCCCAATGGATCAGGCTACTAGTCTATAATTCGAAGGATCAACAGAACATAGGGATGGAGGTTGAGGGAATGAATCCACATGAAAAAAAACAAGATTACAAGCCAAAACTATGCAAATTTTGAGAGCAGATGGGGGGAGGATGTGACAGTTCAAAAGATGTGTGTGCATAATATCCCACATCATTCTGTAGAGGTGGAACTATTTGATGAGTTGAAGGCAAACAGTCACTTATCACAACAACTATGCTTGCCTATGATTGCACAGCTCCATCATCGAAGTGTGTTGAGTTGGGTTCGGATGGTTTCAAGAATCGTGGATTTTTGGATGTGTAAAGAAGATACTCAAATCTTCCGTCGAGAAATTCCCAATCAATTTCATCTTCAGGGAATCGGTATACAATATTACAAAAGCGTGTGTAAAACTGTTCAATGGATTCATTGGGGGCTTTTCGTAATTCCAAAATTTCTTTGTTGAGTGATTTACAGTTAAAGTGATTGAAAGCATAGTCTATCTATGCGACCATATGAGAAAGAGAATAAATAGATTTTTCAGGCAGCATGGAACACCAGTGCATTGGGTGCCCTCAAAGCATGTAGACAAACAACGTGCAGGTCATGTATTCTTGAAAGATTCCATGTCTTTAACATCAGCCTACAATGCTGACCATGTGCCTAACCAAGGCTACATAGCCTCCACCATCGTATTTTTTATGTGAAAATTTATCTGAGAGATTTTCCAAGATATTCAAGTCGTTTCCATAAGACATACACTCTAGAAGAGAAAATCTATAGTTAGTCATGATAGATATGCAGAGATTCAAAATAGATGTGAGGACTTAGCTTTTCATTTGGCACTCCTTCTAGTGCCAAAGTGTTGACTATGTTGGACCCGCCAACATGTCAGGGGATATACCCGGTAAGAAGTCCCAACTAGACCTCAAACCGTTTGGTGTAGGAGTCCTAACAGTTGGTCGTGCAATATCGGTTTGATCGCGATTATGCATAGAGGAAAGTAAGGTGTCCCTATTGGTAGCAAGGGTGTGACATATGCAACAAGTCAAGGAAGGTGCACGATTGGTTCTAACACACGTAGGGTGAGGTGAGTGTGCCCCTTGGAAACCTATGAAAGTACAAAGGTAACAAGGGAACGCACGAGCAAAGATGCATCACAAACTAGAAGGAAAGTAAGCTAGCAATCCAAAGTGATGGTTAAACCAACAACACATTTTAGTAAGATTCATACATACATACATAGGAAAGCCATACATGCAAGTGTAAGAAAACAAATACATATATCATTTATAGTAAACAAGATAGATGAAATACAATATGACATATGCATGAAACACAATTGCTATGTTATATGAAGAAGTGAAGGTTCAAGTCATACAATACAACCATGACCAACCACTAGTTCTGATAGCGGAACATTAGAGTCATTGTCGCCTATTCCTCCAAGGATATATATTAGCTCTACATTGTGGATAAGATGAGGCTCGTTACAATACTCTCCAATATTTCTTTAAGACACTCTTATCGGAAGCTTGGTTGACCAAAAGCCCTTACAATGAGTTATGAGGTTCTATTTATAGAAAAGGGTGGGGTGACCCTTGACATTCCCCTTTGTGACTCTTCATCTACCCTCATGACTCTTCACCTACTACATGATTGTTACGTCCAATTATTGGCACTTGGACTTTCACTATACATGACATTACATTACAATGCACATGTACCCATATCGGATGGCATAGGCTTGAGCAAGCCATGAAAGACATCACTAAGAATCAGCCATATGTAGGATGACCAACTCTTTGACATCGTCATGGTGGTCGATCGTGGTAGACTGATGCCAAGCTTGGTGGTTTTTGGTGGTATCCGAGAGCTCAATGGTGACATCTTATTGAAAGTGAACTCTCACCTCTATTGCATCTGAGTACACTGATATGGCACCTCTATCCAACTCATCTGATAGCATGTGCATGGTCATCCTTGGTGCGGTCAGATCGGTAACATACTGATGCATAGTGTCTGTGTTGATCTCCATGTTGGAAATAATACTGCGAGGGGGGGGGGGGTGAATCAGTATTAGTCAAGTCAATAATCTTTTTAAAATTTCTTACTCAATTTCATATACGCTACTTCAATGAAGGCAACCCACGTGTGTACGTAACAGTGTTTAAGGAAACACGTGTATATCCAGCAAACTAATGATTCTGTTAATTCATCATATGTTGATCTTTAATCTGAGTATCAATACTTTATTAAATATTCAACAGTTACAATGTGCAGTTAATAACAGAAAGAACCATCACACATAAGCATCACAAATGAACACCAAGATGTAAGGTGGAAACCCAATGTGGGTAAAAACCAACTATTGCTGTCATCTCTGTCTTCTTTTAATAATAAGAAAATCTTTTTACAACAATGTACTGGTGCAGACTCATACCAGTACGCAGCCTTCTACCTGCAGAAGGCTACAACCTTCTTTCATTCTCCAGCTTCGACTGGAAGGGAGCTACAACCCCCTAGCTCTTGTACCAGCTGATATATTTTCTAGTACGTAGGTGTCGACCTATAGAAGGCCACGACCTTCTTTCTTCCTCCAGGTACCACATTTCATAAATTTGCAGACTAGATACTCTTTGAACACAACACCATAATCTGAAGGCCACGTTTCATCCAATTTTCATACTAGACCCATCAACAACATTGAAGCTCGAAATCAATCACCACTGTAATACAACTATTGCATTACTCATTCATTGAATACTCAATCATTGCTCTCTGAATCACCTTGTTAGAGTCAGCCTGGTCAAGTCCTCTGTCAGGGATCAAAACTCTTTATGCATTTCATGATTAGGTGTCTCTCTCTTCTCTTCCAGTTTCATTTCGCTAGGGACATGCCATGACCTGACGGAGAAAGTCATGCTAGTCAGTTTCCCTCATGTCTGGCCCATGCTGGTTCAGGTCTTGGTCCATAATCACTAAAATTCATGATAGTCAAGGTCTGGTCATATTACAGGACAAAATCAATTTTTATGTTTGTGTCTAGGAAACCATCAAACTGGTCTGTGAAAAAACATGTCTAGAACAAGCCATGTAGGCCAGGGGGAGACTTTATACAACTATGGTCTAGAAATCTTCATCATCACCGCAAAAGACATCGACTCTTCTTCAAAAATATGTTTTGAAGAAAAGTCAAGCAAGGTCAACTATTACAAAATTTTCCAGAAACCGACAGTTGACATTTTCAGATACAGTCATGGATGTTAAAGCCAGAGGCCGAGTCACACAATCCCCATAAAGGAATGCCGAAAATTTCATCAAGAGAGCCACAATTTCAAAGAAAAGATGGAAAAAACAGAGTGCTTTAAAAGTCAATAAAATCGTGCAAAAGTCAACATTAGAAAGTGGGTTTTAAAGACGAAAAAATCAAACCAGTTTCTCTCAAGCCTATAAATACATATTGTGGCCCAAACCAAAGCCATTGTGCCATTGGAGACTTGGAAAGACATTGCAAAAGGTGGGAGAGTCAGATTGGTGAGCATTTGAGTGAGTTGGGAGGTGATTTGGGAAGTGCGGCTCACACAAACAGGAGCGCGGCGCACCTACCGCGTGCGACGCATACACAACCAGCCCACCGTTGAACGAATACACAGGTGCATCACACTGGGAAGAGAGCGCGGCGTACACAGTCCAGCAGCTCAAAAACAATGCAAAACCATTTCAAATCTTTGTGAAAGCGATCAAATCACGAAGTAGGCCTTTGACACCTCTCCTCCAATCAACTTGGTCAATGTTTAGCTATTTCTAAGACGTCAAGTGAGATCCAAAACATATTGGCCATCCATGCCAATCATCCTCAAAGCAAAAGTGATAATGGGGGTTTGTAAATTTGAATAATCCACCAAGGTTTTGTTTCCCCTCTCCTCTTCCTCTCACTCCTCATCGTCTTCACTTCCATATCCCCCACATCTACTAAGAAAACCCCTTAGAAACCTCCACTAAGACCCATCCCATGTTTTCCAAGAAAACTGTTTCATTTGACTGTGTGCGCACACACACAATGTGGCGCGGCGCATACCCGACGCACGGCGCATAGGCCTGTGAGCCTAAAAAAGGCACCAAACCTCTCAAATTTTTGTAAATTGGCTCTCAACATTGCAAAATTGCCCATAAACCATCTTACCATTGATCCTTAAACTCAAGGAAAAATATATCTTGGTGGCCATGACATCAACGAAAAACTTCTATCAAGCAAACACAAAATGACGCAAAGAATGGAAAATAGCTAGGGTTTTGCTATAGTAACATGATTATCAATTATGCTCATACCCTACCTCTGTCAGCTAATTCCTTGGGAGCATTTTCCCCTAATGGTTACCCTAGCTACAGTGCAATCCTATTCCTTTGTCCCCTTACTCATATAGCTCAAGAGTGCCTTAACGCTACCCCACCAAAACCGCACCCCAAACACTCCCAAATCCCTGATAAATTTCCCCTCTAAACCCCTATCCCTATTTCATCATTTCCCTCCTGATACTCCCTATTTTGTTGTCCCCTTGGTGGCAGATTTGTAGAGCATATATCAGTTCAATGGATTCATAGGGCAGCAAAGAAATTCAGGGTACAAACAACAGTAATGGCATCGGAAAATTCATCAGATTATGAGGGGGAAACCCACAATGATACAGCTTCAGGAGAAGAGGCTCCCCGGAGACCTAGGAGTGGCAGACATGTCAAGGATGAAACAAACACCCTCATGGAGTTGTAGGCATTCCCTCTCACTATGTCTTATTTCCAGCACTTGGCATGTTTCAAATTTTGTCAGAGGGTGGCAAATGTCAGAATTCATCATGAGTTGGCTCACCTCTTTGCACTTCACCTACATGGAGGACATTCTATCTTAGCAGGGGTCACTTTCACATTGACACCCGAAACCATATCAGTGGCAATAGGCATACCGAATGTTGGAGAATAGTGGCACAAGAACATGAAGGTGGAGAGGGAACTTTATGAGCCTTACATAAAAGCCAGTCATTTGAGTCAGCTCATGAGAGTTTTCCCATTCAGATTTCTGAGAGATGATTATGCTCCGCTCATGAGAATGATCATGAAATACTTCAGTGGTGAGGCGAGGTTTTCTCGCCTTTATGCCTATCACATCAGGTTACTCATGCACTTCACCAAGGTGCGTATGATGAACCTCCCATTTTTCATTTGCGGGAACATAGAGAGGATGAGAAAATTCATGCAACACAAGACCCCTCGGTAGCAACTCAACAGCATATATCACTTTGCTCTTATCCAGATTTTGGTCGACCATTAGTTGGGATTGCAGGGAATTTCTTGGGAGGACTTCATCTCTCGTGACTTCTTCAGCACTCCACAGGTAGTATCAGAGGCAAGATATGAGATAGGGGGTACTTATCATCAGCATGAGCGCCATGAGACCACTGTGGTGCCATTTTCCATCACATATCAGAGAGGTTATCCGAAAGGCACCAGGCCTTTGTTTGCAGTAGCAAAGCGAGTGTTATCTCCACCTAGGGTGGAAGGGGCCTCGCTTCTAGCATCGACAACACAGGAACAGGACAGAGGTACGGAGCCAATGCATGAGGAGGGGCCTTTGGGTGAGCCATCAGGTGCTCAAGGGACCGGTGTAATCCTCATTCCAGATGAAGAGACAGAGGCAGAAAATGCCAAACTTAGGATGATTATTCAGGAGAAGGACAGAAAAATCAAAGAATTGATACTCAATTTCGAGAGGGCCAGATGGGTCATCAAATATTTGGAGCAGAGGAAAAAACAGCTGGAAGACCAACATCTGATCATGGCGCTGCAGAACATCTGTGAGGATCGCTTAACTGCCTAGCAGAGGAGGATTGAATTCACTTCATTGGAGTAACAGGTTATGGATGATCATGAGTCTCTTCTTGAGAGATTCAACATGCACTTAGACAACATGTTGAATAAGGCCGACAAAGACAACACACTGCTGAGACACATGGCTCGTCATTACAGGGCATGGAACTTGAGTTTGAGAGCTCGAATAAGGAGTTTGAAAGAAAAACTGAGGAAAGCCACAAAAAGGGAAAAAAGGAAAAAAGAGCAAGATAGGCTCAGGATCTTGGCTGAGGCCTCCTTGGATCAGCAAAGCACCCCATAGAGAACTTCTAGCCCAAATCTCAAAAAATTTGGGCAAATTTTGGTCACAGGGAAATGTTTTGGGCGAAAAACATGGATTTTCTCCCTGTGCGTCGCGCACCCTGCGCGACGCTAAAATTATAGCACTCCAATGGAGAAAATGTTTTCATTTTTGGATTCAAGATTCAAAAATACATCAACTGGTGTCCGGGCTAGAAATCTTGATACGTTTTGGGTCTCCTAAATGTCAAAAAACACCCAAAAATGGCCTTTCTGCCACTTTTTGGACACACTGAAAGTAGTCTTGGGAGAATGAATATTTGGAGGGGACAATGAGCTTCAAATTCAGAAATTCTAGTGGGGTTAGAAAGTAGACAGGCCAAGCTTTCCCACAAGCCCACTTGGGCACATTTTGGACGTCTGCAAGTGCCCCAAAACAGGCCCAAACGTAGCGCAATGCACAGAGAAAAGCGTGTGACGCACAGAGGAAATTTTGCCCAGTTTGCTCCCGTTTAGCGAAATTTCAAGTCGCGACTTCTCCAAGTGGGCCCGGTCATCTACACTTCGGTTTTTTGGCACCAAAAGTAGAATTTAAAGATTTTTCTCTCCAGATGGGCATCCATCCAAGTGGCAAAAGAATGCAAAGGGTCACCCCAGCCAAATTTCATGCTTGAGAGCGCTGCACCTGTAGTTGATGGTTGGCTCTCCATCTCCATTTCGAAATGATTTGAGTAACTTCCCAACCCTTGGGCATTCGATATCTTCCTCACACATTCTATATATTGTATGCAAGTTATTTGCAAAGGGTTGGTTGGCTTGTAACTTCTGGGAGACTGTGGGAAAGAAGCTTTGTTTCTGCATTGTATATTTTTATAGAGAATTAATGAAAGGAAGTGGCTCTGTTTCATGAGATTCCCGTGGTTGTGAGTATAGCAAGTGTTTCTCTTATGTTTAATATGTATCTTGTTATGTTTTGTATTCCATTTCACATTCATTTCTGGTGAAATTGTTCGAGTGAGATTAGGTAGAATTCAATTCTATTGCTCTACCTGTGGGAAAATTTCATGTGCACTGTTTCATTCTTCTGTTGAAAAGGATTCATGTTGTCCATTCCCTTTTCACCTTCTTAATCAATCTCTACATCTCCTTGTTATGTTCCATAGTTTCATTTCGTATTCATTTCTGGTGAGATTTTTTGAGTGAGATCAGGTAGAATTCAATTCTATTGCTCTACCTGTGGGAAAATTTCATATACAGTGTTCATTCTTCTGTTGAAAAGGATTCATGTCGCCCATGCCCTTTTCACCTTCTTAATCAATCTTTCCATTTTGCCATATTTCAAAACTAAATTGCTATGCTTTCACCCTACCTTGCCTCACAAAATAATCTGTACCTTCATGTTAAATTCTCTGTTCATTAAAGTCGAATGGTCCCATAACGTCCCAGAAACACAGTCATTCACAAAATCATTCATTATTTTAATTTTCACTTACTAGCCTAAGATAAATAGTTCGTTTGAAAGTCATCTCAGTCCTTTTCGTTCATCTATTCACTGAGTGTGACCCAAAGAGATCCCTCTCCTGTTCTGGTAGGGCTAGCTACCAGACTGAGCGTGGTTTGTGGTTACCCTGAATTTTGCCTTCCTTCAGGCTGAGGTAGATTTAGGTGCTAACACACCCAACAACTTAATCATTGAAACCCTGTCATCAAAACACAGTCACCAGAACATGAAGCAGAACCCAGAACTCTGCAACAATATTCAAAGCCAACTATATCATCACAAACCATGCATCAGAGTGCATACACTACTTGGAATAGCTGAACCAGTGTGTATACACAACTTCACCAAAGCAAACCAACGTATATGTCATCAAATACTTACTTATAACTTCGTTGCACTTCTTGACTTTAGACATACCCAGATCATTACATACAAAAGGATAATACGTGTGTTAGAAACCAGATCTAGTCCATCATATCTCATAAAGATAAGTCATTATGATCTTGATCCATTATTAGATCTCATCCATCAACACTGAAGCTAATCACAATCAACAAATCTGAATATGCAGAATACTATCACCAATAAATAGTCACCAGAAATTACAACTTTGCATCAACAACCAGAACTTCAAACATCATAGTTCATATGGTATACACTACTTAGATGTGTCTAACTTGCGGGTATATGTGCTTTTATCAAAGTCAACCTGTGTATACATCTGTAAATATTCATTCACAATTTTGCAGCTATTCCAGACTTCAGTTATCCCAAGATCATAATATTTATAGAACATCACAAGCATCAGTATATAGATCTAAAAGAAGCATGATAAAACCATACAGAGATGATTCATTCCAAGCCATAAGATCCCGATCCATCATTAGATCTTGTCCTACATCAACTGCTGAGATTCCTCCTTGGCTTAGATCAAGCAAAGCATCATAAACCCATAACTTGCATACTGAATCTCAAACTACATCATATATTCGATACTTGCCTCTTGGCCTAGTGATCTTCTCCTCCTTTTATAGTCTTAGGCCTTTCTAAATACCATGGTCCAAAACCACATAGGACCAATACCTTGGACCCAATACTTGGGGTCAATACCGCGGACCAAATACCATGGACCAAATACCATGGACCAATACCAAAATACCATGGTCCAAATACCACAGACCAAAAATTAGTTTCCGACATGTACACGCCTTTCCTTTTGTGAAAGTGCGTGTGTACGTTATATGCGTCTTTGTATAAAGTGAACCTGCATGTATATGTGACTTGGTATATAGTGACCCTGAATGTATATGTGACTTGGTATATAGTGAACCTGCGTATATACATGACTTGGTATATAGTGAACTTGCGTATATACATGACTTGGTATATAGTGAACATGTGTATATCTTTCCTTCTTCATTCTTGCTGTTTACCTGCTATACTATGATCTTTCATCTGAGAGAGTTGGCTTCTGAACTGATTCCTTGAAGCTGCCCTGCATTTCATCACATCTATAAATACTACTTGCCATGCATTCTGTCACATTTGATATCTCTTTTGTAGATTCATCTAGTTATCATGTACAAGTGAGTTGTTCTACTACAAGTGGGTTGCCATCAAGTACAACACATGCATCATAATGCCAACACTCCAAGCATGTGTTGCTGGTTGTGCACATCAACTTGTCGGAATACATGTTTAGCTCCAGTTGGACATGCATGTTTTTGAATTCCCTTGCATGTGATCCACAACACTGCTCACCTTGTCTACTCCATGCTAGCCACTGGGATGGATCTATAAATTGTACGGGTGTAGTTTCATTCGTCTCTGCATGTTTCTCCCCTTGTTGTACCTGTTCCTATTGTAACTCATTCTCTCATTTATGCAACTCCTATTTTTCCTTGAGTTGCTGCTTCAACACATGCAACTCCTTATTTGTTTCTCTCTATGCCTTTGCATGATCTTCATGTCACGTCGTCACCTCATAGCTTCAATCTCCAAAGCTTCTTTCATCCTGGGTGGATTTTCTTTGAACTTGCAGCTTTGCTCCACCTCTATGCTGTCAAAAACCGTCCTCTTACATTTGTCTAATGAAGGTGTGCTGCCTTCTGGTGCTGCTATGGTGCTTCTCGCTATGATGTTGTTTCCATTCATATTGATATCCTTTTCGATGAGCAATTTAATGTCTTCGTGGATAGGCAAGTTCATAGACACTTGATCGACTACAACCCCAGTTGCGCTCTTAACGGTGTCCTTGTCTCTACTCTCGTGGAAACCATTATACATGTTCTTTTGGGAGGCAAATGACACCTGTGATGCCCAGAGATATATAAATAATCATGGAAAGCAATATGTTAGTTTAAAACCAAAACAAACTAGAGGACTAACATGCAACATACATGTGTGACTGTCTATGAAGATTGCAAAAATTTCACCGGGAGGCTGGGAGACCGACTACCAAGACTATGGATGGCATAGTTCAGGCTACTGGAACACTAATTGATTGTTGGAACTGTACAATGGATAGTCTAGCTTAGCCTTCTGAGGACTGAAACTATGCAATGTGCAATTTTAGTTAGTAGTGACATCCAACCAGCAAATTGAATTGCATAATTTATGGGGCCAGTAGGAAATTGTCTCCAAGAATTGTGCAATGCAAGCCTAGAGGTGAGTGCTAGGATAGACTTTCGCAATTTATAGATGGAAGGCATAGCCTTTTCTTCTGGAAATGCACAGTGCTAGCCGGGCAAGGCACGGTCAGGGTCAGGGCAGCCTAGACCAGCTGACGGGTGACTGAAAACATGAGAAGTTTGAATGCATGATGAGATGAGTGCAAATGAGAGTGAATGATTATGCATGCAAATAGTAATTTCAAGATTCAAAAAATGGGACGCATGCATGTGTTATAAGCGGGTTGCTGTGATGGTGACATTCGATGCAAAAACAGTGTCATGCATGCAATAATAGTCAGACGCGAATGAAAACTGGAATGACAGTTGTACAAGCTAACATGCATGCAAACGACAACAGGCGTTCATATAAATAAATGAGACAATATTCACACAAGCCGAAATACAAAAAGCAAGAGAAATGCAGCGCAAGACATGCAAAGCAAGCTTACCTCGAAACAACTGAGTTGAATGTGTTGACGAGTCCTAGATGCGATGTGAGATGTCAAAGCTGCAAGATCGAAGTAAGGAATGAGATCTGCAACATCTCGTTCATAATTTTTTATAAAATCGTGGTTATGATGTGCATGCCACAAATCTAGGAAAAGCAACAGTGGGCGGGAGGTTTCTGAAATGATCCTTGCATGTATCTTCTAGCTGCTAAAATAGATCCCTATATCTATGGATGTCTCTGTATGTTTCCTTGGGAAAAGTAGTCCATGCATGAAAATTAGTTTTGCTCGGCCCCAGAGGGAACTAATCAACCTGAAGGCACATGCATCAATTTACGAACCTAGGATGATAATCAGCGTTGTTCCTAGGTTGAGCAGAGCTGGTCGTCCCAATGGGATCATGCAATTTCTGGGAGGAACAGGTGACTATCTCCCTAGATTGTGTAATTTCTGGGCTGAGCAGCTATCCTGGGTCAAATTGCACAATTTTCTCAAGAAAGCCCATCTAACTACATTGCACAATTTCTAAGCTAGCAGGTTGCCTGACTAACTTGCGCAATTTCTGCTAGCTGCTAGGCTAGCTATCCCAAAGGCATTGGGAAATTTCTAGGAGCAGCAGGTGACTGTTGCCCAGAATTGTGCAATTTCTGGGCTGAGAAATTGTCCTGGGATGAATTTCTCAATTTTTGAGAGGAAGACTATCACGAAGAATTTCGCAGTTCTAGAGCCCAACTGAGTTTGCAAAATTTCTAGAGGGAAGGGTAGTTACCCTCTTGAATTGCGCAATTCCCAAAGGGAGATGCTCAACTAGCAACTGACACTAAGTCTGGAAAGCATCCTATGAAGGAGGTGGAACAAACTTGCATACATAGGCTGACAAGACTATATGAAATAGCTAAATCCTATGTGCTTGACGATGCAAGCATGTTGCTGAGGATCATTGGTAGGGAGGCTCCAACACGAAACAAAGGAAAAATTTTGGAGGGTGCTTTTGGCCACTACAACAAAACCATCTAGCCTTGATGTTGCAAGTCCATACCACAATATCCAACCCTTCCCTTACATGAATAACATTCCAACCTTATTCCAACAGCATAACCCTACTTCCAACAATCCTCTCCTAATCCTCAAACCTATAGTAGCTTTATAGGCCAAGAATGGGAAGTTTTGGATCCAATCTCCAAGGGATGAGATCCACTAATAGTGGGATAGGGGTTCCACAAAGGAAGGGGAGTTGCTCCATGATGGGAGGAATTAGGGCTGAATAGAAACCGATTCGAAGCTTTATGGTTGGGATAGATGCTCCAATGATGCTTCTAGAGTTTACTTTTTATTTTTACGTTCGTTAAGTCATGTTCACAGGTCATAGTGTAAGACATTGCATACTTATGCACAACTTTTAATGATATTCTCTGCATATGCATATATATTAACTAGGGAACTGCATATGTAGCCCAAAATAGGGTTTATGTACCATGGGATCTGGGAGTTCCACTTTCTTTGGGATGATTTAGGTTCTATATTTGCAAGGGAATGCTTTTGGGAAACATTTGTGGATAGAGAAATATCCAAACCTATGGTAATTTTCCTAACGCGACAAAATGATGTGTAACAAATTGGCGACTCTGATGGGGACAAGAGAAATCTCCCTAGAATTCAAAGAACCCTAGTAACAAACAAACATGGACTACTACCTTTCTCTAGACCATGGTTGACTAAAAGAAAATGCAATGATAAAGGCCTCTTACTGATTAAAAATAATGATTGATGAAGTCCCATTTAAAGCTTTCAACCATTTTCTCCTTGGTTCTTTAGAGCTCCTCTCATTACTCCCCATAGATTCTCTATAATGTCCTCAAAGAGATATTCATAGACAGAGACAAACAACAGAACAAAGCATCCAATATATAACAAAAGAGATAAATGAACTAATTAATGAATTACACATCATAAAGTGATCAATATGCAATCACGATCTCTGTAGATGATCAAGGAAGCCTACAAATTAGGTTAACAAAGATGTAATTGAGAAAGAACAATTGCCTTTATATTAATAAACTATAGAAAATCCTTACAACCATGTAGCCCTGATGTTGCAAGTCCATCCCACAATATCCAACCCTTCACTTGCATGAATAGCCTTCCAACCTTATTCCAAAAACATAAGCCTACATTGTTGAAGTAAAATTACAAGTGCAGACAAAAACAAGTCCTCTAGCCCAAAATCATGTCTAGCCACAAACAATACATTCTACGGAAGATTTCCTTAGGTTAGAACCAATTAAGAGGACCTACCTCTTAGTACGCTTATCTCGTTTTTTGATGCCCTTGCTTCCTTGATGCAACCATCTTCCGTTTCCTTCGATGAACACCTGAAACAAGTCAACAACAACAAACAATAACTGTGATAATATACACATTGTAACTAAACCTACTTAATAAGTCAAGAAGAATTAAGCCATAAACATGTGAGATGACATATTATGTAGGAAATCAATTGATAGTCATATATATATTAAATCAAGAAGAGATTAAAACCATTGTCTTGATGTTGTTGTTCTCCTCTAACAAATCTAGGTTCCCACAAATTTCCTTTTGCATTCCATGATGGCCTCAACAATAGTAGTCTTAAGACTCTTCCCTTTAGTCTTCACACTGAACCAAATTCACACTTCTCCATCACCCACAACTAGAGAGCTACAACTATGAATAACTTGTCCATTACTCCAAAATGAAAACCTCAACTAGAGCATAATTAGAACTAGCTTGTGCTTGGGAAAAAGGGAGGTTTATATAGCATGGATGGAAGGGAGATGGTTCCTCTTCTCATGGGAGAAGGTCTTACCTCTTGAGGTAGTTCCATCCTAATAGGGGAAAGGAGCCCAAACTAACGTCCTCAACGCCATCTGGCCTAACCATTTACCAGACTTCCATTATGAAGCTTCTAGAGCTGGAAGCTTCGGTTCCTTATTTAAAAAACTTTCCAAAAGAGGATCGGCGTGATTGGAACAAGACTTATTCACTCCGGTCATTGCTAAGGATAGTTGTAATCCCTGCCTATCAGTGCGAGGAGGACATGGGTCGTTAGAACCAGTCTTGCAAACTCGGAAAAACAAAATATTTTTAGGAAATGGTGCAAAAGGGAATTGTTCTGCTCATGAAGAGGGACATAACGTGAGTTTCTTCATGATGGGAAAGCATGTAAGGTTCACTGTAGAGTTCCTCTAGGATCATTTAACAGGGATTACAGGGACAGTGAAAAAATGATGTGTAATAGATTCCCCCTAAAGTGTGAAGGCCGAACTAGAGTTAGGGGTGAAAAGCTTTATGAATCAGCGCGGGGGGAACCAGAGTCTACATTTGGAAAAATGACAATCAAGTATAGATACATATACATAGCTGAAAACTTTGTCAAATGATTCATGATTTGTGGTATGGACGCAACCATCCAAAGAATGATGATGTAAACGGATCTAAATATGGGTGCAACCATCTGATAGAGAGGATCATATCAAAACCAAGGTATGGTCGCAGCCATCCAATAATGAGAAGGATCACATATGATAAGTCATGTCATGGTTGCAACCATCTATTTGAGAGAGACATGCATATCAGCACAATCATGTCACACCACCGTGTATCCTAGACTTTTGTAATGTGAGCCCAGGGTCTTGTGCTCCTACACGACCTGACCAAAGTACAAATTCCAACATGTTAATAGACGTGTTGACATCGAACATGCTAGAAAATCACTTGATTACCAACCGATGATGTGAACTGTTAACAATCACAAGAGAAATCACCAATAATGATAATGCTCCTCAAGGTACTATCATCACAATTCATGGAATGTGAAGATGTTAGGATATTCCGACACATAGGAATAGTTAAGTTCAACTTGGTCTAGTATAGAGTTAGGTATAGAGTTAGGTAAAGTGTGTTTCTTTACCATTGTACATTTGTAACTTACAATCCGACGGTCACGATATGTGGTGATCCGACGGTTCATTCTCTCCTCGGTATTACCAACACTTGATCCGTGGCTTGACACCC
>APFE031410641.1:280467-304859 GCA_000404065.3 Pinus taeda | reverse complement strand
GATTATTAATTATGTAAAAGGGAAAATGTAAAAATAAAAATAAAATTAACTATTTATAAGGAATAAAAATGTGATTATATAAAAAAGAAAAAATAACATAAAGTAAAATTTAAATTGGTATTGGTGTTAGATTCATGTATTCAATGGATATGGGATAAAGTTATGTCTTAACTTTGCGTTGTGTTTGGTTAAATATATTAAATATGAAACCAACATAAAAATTATCCAAAACACAATTTTGTGTTATAATTTAATGAGATTTTTAAATATATATATAATATGAAAAATTAATGAGAAGAAATTTTATATGAAATTGTGTGAAGGATGTTTAATTATATTTAATATTTTGGGTGGACATTTCACTTATTTTTAAGGATTTTGAGAATTGAATGATTACAAACAAGAGTTGTGAATCTTTTAATAGAAGAAGACATAGAATTAGTCGTTAAAGAATAATATTAAAATAATAAAAGTAGTCAAAGATGTTTAATTCTATCCAATATTTTGGGTGGACACCCCACTCATCCCCAAGGACTTTGAGAATTAAATGATTACAAACAAGAGTTGTGAATCCTTTAATAGGAAAAGACATACGGAATTAGTCGTTAAATAATAATGATTAAAATAATAATAAAAGTGAGTCATTAAAAATAATCAATAACATTAAATTATGATACGTTTTAAGAGAAAGGGATCAAGTCAATAGATAAAAAATAAAATAAATATATAAAAATAGTTAATAAATTAATTAATTAATTAAATTAAAAAGGAAATAAAATAAATAAATAAATAGGTGTTTAAATAGAGAATAATGGAAAGATAAAAATACATGACAATCAATTAGGAAATATGACCTAGAATATAATCTGTTAAACCTAAATATAAATACAAATTCATAATAATATATTTTGCTTCTAAAAAAAAAACATTAAAAAAATAATAATTAGCAATCTTTGTAGGAAATCACATAAAGATAATTTTTTTGCCGAAAGCGCTTTTGAATCAATGCAGTGTGTTCAGCTTATATGATTTCTAACCGAAAAATTTTACTCATTCATTATGGAATCACAGAAAACTTGAATACAAATAATAATGATTAAATAATTAAATTTATAATCAATAATCAATATCACGATAACCATAAAATTCAGGGTGGATAAGTATTAATATAAAAAAATAGATATATTTATTTATATAAAAATTTTTTATTAAATAATAATAATAACATTCAAAAATAAACAATAAAATACTATTATGGATTTAAGACATGGTTTATATCTTTTGACTTACATACCGGAGAATTCACAGTAAAAACCATTTTCCTGTCAACATTTCAAATCCCAACCGGGATCCATCATCAGGACTTCTTGAATGATGATATTAGAAGAGCTTAATTGAAGGATTTAAATAGTTATGAGGAGAGTACATTTAAGATGATATTAGAAGAGCTTAATTGAAGGATTTAAATAGTTCCGAGGAGAGTAGATTTAGAAGAGCTTTATTGAAGGATTTAAATAGTTATGAGGAGAGTAGATTTAAGATGATATTAGAAGAGCTTAATTGAAGGATTTAAATTGTTCCGAGGAGAGTAGATTTAAGGAGCACCTGAATGTCGGCTTGTTTTAATAATATTAATTGTAGATTTTTGAATAAATTTATTTTCTATGGATTCTCTGGTAACTAAGTCAAAAAATACTATTATATCAATTTAAAAATTTAAATTTAAATTTAAATATATTTAAAATAATACATAATATTAAAAGTATTCATCAATATAAAATTAAATTTAATTGATATTATATTATCGTGAATTTTAAAATAAAATTTACTTTTATTACAAAATCAATTACAATATTAAATTTTTATATTCATTTTTACATTACTTAAAACATCTTAAAAAATATTTCTCAGGATTTCTTTGTTTTTGAAAAGTTTTTGATCAGTGTATTCTTATGTAATTTCTTTTTGACTTAAAAATATGGATCTAACATTGAGTGGAGAGGGATTCCAATTTTTTCAAAAAATGCAAATTTTTTTATATGAGCAGAACATTATTTAAATGTTTTGTACAATTTTTTATAAATATTTAAATTTTTTATTTTAGTCCACATAAACATTTCACATCACACTAAGTTGTAAAATAAACCTTTCAACTCAATAAAAATTCTTTAACAAAACTTAAAAAATAAAAAAATAAAAAACAAAACAAACGCAGCAAAAAAACATAATATAGAAACACGCCATATTTTTAAAAATATCCACTTTTAATGAGCTACCTAACATCACCGCACCACATTTTATGCAAATTTTCTCCACTAAGTCATTCATATTGGCATATTCCAAATGGCCACATTATTATTATTGTATAATGTTATGATTAGACATAAGGTACACCCCCAAAAATTCAGAAGATTCGATCTAACAAGATGATTGCTGGTCGTGGATGTCCCATTTTTAAATTCTTCATTATTTTGTTGTAATTATGAATTTATTATTATAAGTTTTCTTAAAAAAAAAAGTTTAGGTAATCTCATTGTTTAAAAATTGATATTTATTATATTATAATCAAATAAATGAATGTTAGAGGGTTTGTTATCATGTTTATGGATCTTTTCCAAAAATTCAAAAAATCATAGTTTTATACAAGCCATGTAAAGATGTCAGGTTTAGGATAGGCGAATGGTGGTGTGTTTTTGAGATTTATTGCTGCTGTTTTGCTTGTAGTGAATCCCCATCTCTTTAGCTTGGCTTCTTAGAAGTCTCTGCTTCGATTCTTTTGAATTTCCTGGAACGGAATTGTCCTCTTTCCTTAACTACCAGAATTTTCCCAGTTCCAATGGCCAGTTTCTGAAAATTCAAATTTAAATCGGTTTTGGGAATCGAATGATCATCTTTTTCTGACTGGATATGTCTTTGCATTTATGCCATCTCTTTGAAATATCCTTTTGCGGTTGAATTGGCGGCTTGCTGACACCATCCCAATGCTTTTTTTAATCTCTTCAGATGATCACACCTGATCTTTGTACTTGCTTTAAATTTTTTGGGTACATCTCCGCTGTCCTAGTCGTTCTCTCGACCTTTCTTTTATCCTTCTGTGGTGTCAGAACAACTCTTCTCTATCTCCTTTTCTTTCTCAAGGCATTTATATGCTCTGCTCTCCCCCCTACGTCATACATCTCAGTTTTTAATGCTCCTGCTCTCAATTGCCTTAAGATATTGTTCTAAATCTTGTTGATCCCAAGGTTGGATTTACTGGCTGCGTATGGAGGGTGGGTCCGACTCGGCTGCCATCGAGGCTCTCATTAGGGCCACCATGGAGGCCGAACAGGCATGGGAAAATGCCACATCATGCGGAGGGTGGCAAGGAACTTTGGATAAGGTGGTTGTCAAGTCGTCCCGTCAAAAGGGTGATAGGAATCTACATCTCTCCCATAAAGCAGGCAAGGTGGTACAAAAGACCCCGCGCGACCTCTACAATAAGACGCACAACCCTGTTAAGACTACTGCCCCGCCTTCTACTCTCAAGCTTGACAATATACATCTTACAGAAAGGATTGAAAGCCTCCAAAACTTCGCCCTTATTGGTAGATGGCATTTCCCTTTGATGAATGATGTAGACATGCGAATATGGATTGCTTCCCACTGGAAGCTTGTAATTGGTTACACTCCTGTGATTTCTAACCTTATGAAAAAATGGTATTGTTTCCACTTTCTTGCTGTCGGAGATGCCGAAGCCATTCTCAAAGGGCCATGGGTGTTTAAAAGAAGCTTCCTCGCTCTTTACAGGTGGTATCTTGGTTTCGACCCGTTGAATAATACCCCGTCCAACAACCTAATATGGGTAAAGCTTCCTAATCTTCCCCTAGAACTTTGGTCTAAGGAAACCCTCGAGGAGATAGGAAACGCCATTGGCAGATTCGTTTATGTGGACCCTTGGTGTTTGGGTGAAAAGGATAAAAGGATCTCTTGGATCCTCATTGAGAAATCCTACAGGGGAGGTTATCCTGAATATATTGAAATTGCCTGGCGAGACTATCTTATTAAGCAGCGATTGGATTTTTGGGGCATCCCATTCAGGTGCGTTGCATGCCACAAAACAAGCCATTTGATCAAAAGTTGCCCCCAGCATAAGCGCTTCAGCAATATGTTCTTTCACCGTAAGGAGAGCAGAGTTTTCTCCCCTGCCAGCTTATCTTCCACAGAGATCTTGGATAATAACCTTCCCACGTCTCCTTTAAATCCTCGGGTCTCTTCACAGGACCCTCCCTTATTTTCGAGGCTTGGCAGCCCTTCAAATTTTGAAGCCCCCCTACAATATGGTCCTTCGGCTTTTCACTGCCCCCCATCCCAGAACCAGGAAATGTCGAAGTTGTTCCTTCCCCTGCTCCCATGACTGTAAAGGATTTCTCCTTCAGATCGATCCCCATACCTACTTCTTCCTCCCCCCCTTCGCCTGACAAAGCCCTCCTTTCCCAAATAAAAGGAAAGGGCCCATGCCATTCTGTTACTCCTGTTAATTCCCCCTCGTCATCCCCTACTAATCAGACTGATAGTGACTTGGATCTCCTTCTTAGCAGAAAATCTCTTGATCTAGAGCCTTTAACCATTCATAAGCCCAGGAACCAGGTTTCGCTTCTCATCAGCCCGGACTCAGCAAAAAACATCACCGTCAGGAAAAAGACTCATGGGGGCAGCAGACACTTCAGAGGTAGAACTACTGTCATTGAATATGGAGTCAGGAACCTCTCCTTGATTGAAGTCCCTATATATGGCATGTCGAATTCTCAACCTCTTAGAGCAAATGTGGCTAGCGAACCCTCCAAATGACTCTTATCGTCTCCATGAATATTTGGGGCCTCGGCATTGACCCCAAATTTCTAAAGCTGAGAAATTTCTCCTGCTCTTCTAGACCGGGTCTAATACTTATTCAAGAAACAATGCACAACTGTGAGGCAACTATTTCCTACTTCAGGAAGATGCTACCAACATGGTATATGGTAGCTACAGAGGCTAATGGGCTATCAGGTGGTTTAGCAACTCTCTGGGACCCCTCTCGTATCAGGGCTAAAGCATACAAATGCTTTGTAGGGATCATCATTTCTGTTGTCATCAGGGGCAATAACATTTCTATAATGTTTTAAATATTTATGCGCCCTATAAAAACAGAGCCCCGTTCTGGGGGAAATTTTTTTCCTCAGAAATTTTTGATATAGATCATTTGATAATTGCAGGAGATTTAAACTTTACTTTGAACTCTGATGAATGTTGTTGTCATTGTAGGAATATGGACTCTCTTGCAGATAGCATTAAGCTCGAACTCCTTAACAAGAACCTGGTGGATGTTGTCCCTGGGGAAATGAAGCCAACATGGACGAATGGAAAATTTGATAAGGCTTACATCGCCAAAAGGATCGACCGGTTCCTGGTGCATATAAGTATTATAGACAGTTTGGGAATGCCTCATTCATCAGTGGAGAATATATTAGTGTCTGATCATAGGCTAATTGTGCTATCCTGGCCGGCGAAAGGTTTCAAAAAGGGATTCCCATTTAAATTTAATCACTCTTTTCTACAGGATCCAGCCTTCAATGTTCTTATCGAAAATGCATGGAAGGAATTGTCTGCTAATGCAACTCTCCCCCCTTTCCTCACTTTTCGTGATAAGATGACTGCTTTGAGGAAGATTGTTAAGGAGTGGGAGGTGGGGAAAAAGAAAAAAGATAAAAAGGAGTTGTTGTCTATTCAACAAGAACTGGACTCCATCCTGAGGGAAGCAAATGCCAATTCCCTCTCTTTCTCCATGAAATGTCGCATTCGCGAACTTGAAGGGAAAATTTTTGAATTATTAAAGAAAGAGGAATCCTTCTGGCGACTTAAAAGCAGGGCAACATGGCTTCAAGAAGGGGATAAAAATACGAAGTTTTTTCACAAGTTTGCAAGTGAAAGACGTGACAAAAATACCATATGGAAGATTATGAATGATAATGGAGTCTCTTTTGGAACTCAGCAAGACATTTCTAGGGAGGTTGTAAACTATTTCAAGAACCAATACAGCAGAAGGAACAGCGTTTCCTTCCGGGATATTCTGTGGGGTATTGAATTGGTCCCCCAAATGTTTGATGAAGAAGCAAATGAAGCGCTGTTTCAGCCGGTAACAGAAGACGAGCTCCTTCGAATCCTGAAGTCCTTTCAGAAAGATAAGAGTCCTGAGCCGGATGGCTGGACTATTGAATTCCTCACTCATTTCTTTGATCTTTTCAAGCATGATATTCTAAGAATGGTGGAAGCGTCGAGGATTTTTGGCAACATTCATCATATTGCCTCCTCAACTTTAATCACTCTTATCCCAAAAAAAGCAGACTCGGATTTGTTTAAAGACTATAGACCGATTTCTCTGTGTAATATATCTTTCAAGATTATCACGAAGGTTATTGCCAAAAGAATCAAAGGTATTCTGGCTATCTTTTTAACAAAGGACCAATATGCTTTCCTCAAAGGTCGAAACATCCTCAATGCTGTGGCAAATGCTCAGGAATGCCTCTCTTCCCTGTCTACTCAACAAACTCCAGCGGCCATCATGAAAATAGATTTGCAAAAGGCTTTCGTTTGTGTAGATTGGGGTTTCATGGAATGTTTGCTCGCTAAGATCGGTCTCAAGTAAAAAAATATTCGATGGATAATGGCATGTATTGAGAATGTGAACTATGTGGTTATTGTTAATGGGTTCCCCACTCGCTTTTTTCAAGCTGAGAGAGGCCTGCGACAGGGTTGTCCTCTCTCACCTCTCTTGTTCATCATGGCCATGAATTTCTAAGTATCCATATCAACAAAGCGGTGGCCGAAGATAGATGTAAACCCATAAATATATGCAGGCACATTCACTGTTCTCACAACCTCTTTGTAGACGATGTTCTCTTTTTTGCAATGCTCTCTAGATCTTCATGGTCTTGTTTCAAAGATATTCTGAACAGATTTCAAAGAGCCACCGGTCTCTTCATAAACAAAGCAAAATCTCTGCTATATCATAATGATGTTGACTTGGAGACGGTGGACTGGATTTCTCAGCTCTTTGGTATTGAATCAATATCGCTCAAGCACGGCCTCAAATACCTTGGCTTTCACCTTAAAGCAAATGGTTACTCCAAACTTGACTGGCTCTGGTTGACTGAAATAATTTTTTTAAAAATATCTGTATGGGAATACAGGAGCCTATCCTTGGCGGGAAGGGTCACACTCTCACAAGCTGTTCTTTTGTAGATGGCGGTTTACTAGGCACATCTCTTCTTCCTTCTGATAAGCATAATCCAAAAGATGACCTCGATCACGGCAAATTTCATTTGGGGAGGTAGCTCTGAACAGAGGAAGTTTCACTTATCTAAAATGGACATGATTTCTTTGCCAGAGAATCTGGGGGGCTGAGGTCTAAAGGATTTGAGAATCTTTGGTAAGGCACTATTGTGCAAATCGCTATGCAGAGGGATTTTTGGGGTCGGGCCATGGAGCGAGACTATTAAACAGAAATACTTAAAAGGTAAGGGCCTGGAGTTCTAGTATAAGAAAGGTGCTATGAGAATCCAAAAAGGATCGGCAATATGGCTCAACTTTAGGAAAGTCGAGAAACTCTTTTTGTCAAATCTTAGATGGAGGATCCACTCTGGTAGCAGGATTTTCATTGGTCTTGATCCTATCGCCTGTAAACGTAGCTTCTATATTCCAGAAGATCTTTTATTTTCCCTACACAGAATAGGTGTTTTCACCTGGGACAAAGTCATCTTGGACTGGTCGGCCCTTTCTCCCAATTGGAAGGCCGCTATTGACGTTGCCATGTCGGCTGAACACTCTTCTACCTGGAACATGGTCATTGCTTCCTTACAGGCATGCGGGATTGTTCGCGGGAGTCAAATTGACCATTTGATTTGGTTCACGCCTAATGCTTCTGCTCCAGTCCGAGTTATGGACATATATTATGATCTCATCTGCACAAAGGCTTTGGGCTCTGCTTTTATTTTTCCGATGGCACTATGGAAATTAGGATGCCCTCCTAGAATGATCTTTTTTGCCTGGCTGGTTTCCAACAACAGAAATCTAACATGGGATAATCTGAGGAATAGGAATTGGCATGGCCCCGGCAGGTGCTCGATGTGTGAGTCAGAAGAGGAGACAAATCTTCACATGTTTTTTCAATGCATCTCCTCACAGAAAATCTAGTATGAACTTGCTAATTTATTTGATTTTCCTCACAATGTCTTTGCTTCTGTGCATGCAACCTTTCAATGGTGGGCTTCTCAATGTGAGTCAAGGCGCCCTCTCCTTGTCATCATGATTTGGTTTGCCTGGAAGTGGCGGAACCATAAAATTTTCAGAGATTCTAGGGCCCCCTATAAGTCTATTTTGCCCTGTATAAGCTCCATTTTTTATTATGTTTCAGGCGCATGGGTCTAAGGCACAAACTCTGCTCTTTTCTTTTGATTTCATGTAAAAGCATATGTATCTATGTGTTTATGTCTCTCAACTTCTTGTTCTATCTGCTCCTTTTTATGCAATGCTATATGTCACTCTTTCTATATGCTTCCTCTCAGTTATGACTTGATCTGGAGATGCTCAAGTCATCCTTTTTGTACCCAATCATGGCTTTTATATTGACTTACTATAATCTATGATGCTTTTTCTTCTGGAAAAAAAAAAAATGAATGACTGTTGATTATGTTTAATTTACGCAGTTGGAAAAATGTTATTATCTTTTTTCAATTTGATTTAATTTCTCTATATAACAATATGATTAAATTTATTATAATATTTAAAAATATAAAAATAATTTATTGGTTTAAGTTTAAAATAAATAATAATTAAAAAGATAATTATATTTTAAATATAATAACATTTTATTATAGTCACAAGGTATTGGTTTTCTTGGCAACTCGTTCAATAATTTTTTTCCTCCGTACCTCCATGGTATGTTGAACGAGATTTCTTTGTGTGAGTGAGGTATGTGAATTAATTTGTTTAATTCTTGGAAATATTGGGATAAGTTCTTAAGAACGAATGAGAATAGTAGTTAAAATCTTGAAAATATTTCATGGGTTTATGAGTTTTCTGAAATTTTGAAATTTTGTGAGTATAGAGATGAGTTAATTTTGTGCATATCGAGATAAGAATTCATGTTAATTTTTTTGGAAAAAGAAATAAATATATGTTTATTTTGCTAGTCATTTGATACAGTGCTTGTAAAAGAATACATGGAAACCTTGCAGGTAAGAGATAGAAATACATGTCATATTTTGAAAAGAAAATATATATATTTGCATGCAATTAAAAGAATAAGTTCTTGATAGAAAATATATGTAGTAAAAGATAACTTCTTTGAAAAAGAAAATAAAAGAGTGCATATTAATTGTTGTACTAAAATATTAGCTAGGTTATTTAGAAACACTATTTGGTAAAAGGTAAATTATTTGTGTTAATTTTTTGGAAAGAAAAATGTATGAATCTTGTGCATTAAATTATAAGAACCAAGATTATTTTCTTGGAAACTTGCTTATAAAACATGTGCTTATAGAAAAGAACCCATGTTTGTTTTCAAAAAATATATTGCTTTAGTATGCATAGAAGGAAAGGAAATTGTGTTAAAAGAACACAAGTTTCATGCACAAAAAGATTTAAGAAGTCATGTTATTTTTCATAAAGAATGCAAGTGAGCATTTCTTGACAAAAGATAAAGTAATTGAGTTGATTTATTAAAAGAAAAGTGATTGCATGGAATTATGTTTGGGAAGCTAAACTATTAATTCCTTTGAAGTTATTCACATGATTCATATGCATTAGATTTATAAAGAGAATCGCTAGACTCCTAAGAGGAATATATGCTTATTTTATTATATTTTCTTGATGAGAAATATGCACAAAATAGAATTACCATGCTTGATATTTCTTGGGAAGAAATAAATTCTTTATGCTTATTTTATTATATTTTCTTGATGAGAAATATGCACAAAATAGAATTACCATGCTTGATATTTCTTGAGAAGAAATAAATTCTTTACATGCACCAAAATAGACTACTATGTGATGGGACCAGCCGTGATGTCTTACAGTCAATAATTAATATATGATTATGGTTGATATTTTTTGCGGTTGATTGCATTGATAATGTGTTTAATGATATGGTATTGACTTTTAATGTGGCGAGGACAGTTGTCCTGTCCTTGGGCTCTGCTTCTCCCTCATCTACACCTTACTCTCAAAACCCTAACCTCACTCATTCGGTCACTTGCTCTGGCACTCTGCTGCTCCGTCGAGAGGGTTCTCTATCACTAGTTCTATTTGCAATCTATGAGAGTTTGATGGCACTCTGTGAGGATAGTTGTCTGCAAACCCTGGTTATGAACTCCACTCCTATAGTTGTGGGTCTCGGTTGTGCGTTGGCTTTCTCGTCTCTATGGTTTTATGGCTTGACTATGGTCGCGGTCCTTCTCTGTCTGTTAATCTTGTATGCACGGGGTGACCCAGCTCTCAACTCTTGTTCGGAAATTTCAAAAAGGTAAGACCTTTGTCTATGATTTACAGTTTTGTTTCATTTTGTTGTTGGTATTAATCGTTTTCGCTCCTTTTGAGCAAGGGTTTCTCTGACTATTGTGACCTGGTCCACGGCTTCTTTGCCTACACGAGCTCCGCTCTTCTAGTGAGTAGATACTATGCTAACTCTTGTCTTTGATTTTCAATTCGTTTAGGGTTTCTTTACATGGTTGTTGATGGTCTGTTTTGTGGTCACTGCAGGTGGACGTCGAGCCTCTCTGGTCGCTAGTCTCTTGTCCTGATACCTGTACACTGTAACGGGTAGGGTCGTGCCATGTTACTCCTCTTGTTTGTCTGTCTCGAGCTTTTTTTTGTTTGTCATTTCCGTTGGGTCTATAATCGAGGGTCTTAGGGCTTTGGCCTCGCTATCTTCTGGCATTGTATAATTATGCCTTCGGGCTATGATGAACCTGTAACTTATATTGGGTCTCTGGTTAAATTATAGTCTTGGGGTTTTGGACCACTGTCTCATTGTTCAGTCTTGCAGTTGTTTTGTAACTTTGTCTATAACTTGGACTGTAAATTTTGATACCTCTCTCTCTCTCTCTCTCTCTCTCTCTCTCTCTTCTATATAAATATATATATATATATTATATATATATACATATACATATAACACACATATTTTGAAAAGAAAGAAATAGTTAGATGCTTGTACTTGTAGATGCTGGTTGCTTTCTTGCTATGATTGTGTTTGTTTCTTTTGCAAAAGCCTCTCTGTCAATTGATGGAATTCGACTAGCCTCTATCAATAATTACTTGTTCTCTATACTGTTAGGAAATGAACTCAATTTCTTGTTCTTAACAACTGTTATGAAACAAACTCAATTTAATTATTTAGACTGGAAGAAAATAATTTTATGTTGCAATGGACATGGACTCAAATTCTCTCTTTCTTTCAAAATTATTGTATACTTATGTTTATACCGTACTATGATGGATGATTCAAGTTTTTTATTTTTTTTTTATTTTTCCTTTAATAAGTTCATTGTACAGTTACTTAAAACTGTTAGTAGATACATTTTAGTTATTCCTTGATAACTTTTCATCTTTGTCTAAACTCTAAAGTTAACCTAAAACAATAAATTTAAAAAAAAAAGAATAGTAATGAAAATAAAACGATGGGTTGGGATAGCCTTAAACTTGACATAAAATCCTAAATGTTGTTAACTAAAAATTTAAATGAGACTTAGAAAACTAACTGAAAACTTTTCTAGTCTACTAAGGCAAATACTCCAGCCATAATCTCCCTTAGCTAGATGCTCCTGCATCAGGCTTTTGGTGTAAATGAAAATTCATGGCTCCAGTCAATGAGCTCCTCGATAGAATACCATGCATGTTGTATCTGACCCGCGTCAAGCCATGAAATGTCCTCAATGGGTTGGTTCTTCCACTTGACAAGGTATTGTAGGTACTCTTTTCTTCGAGTCCACCTGGCCACCTGTGTATCGAGGCTTCCTTCAATCTCAAGTGGCTGAGCTGAAGGCATTTGTCTCATCCATGAACTACTTCCTTTCTGGGTATCCCGATTTGGTTGTGCTGAACTGTCATCTTCAGGACTAGAAGTGTATTGAAACAAATATGCCACGTTAAAGATAGGTGATATACCTATACCTAGAGGCAATTGTAGCTTGTAGGCATTTGCAGAAAACTTACGTAGAATTTTGCAAGGTCCAATTTTCTTAAATTTTAACTTATTGTATTCACCCTTAGGGAATCTTTCTCTGCGCAGATGCGCCAGGACTTGATCCCCTACGTCAAAGTGTACCTCTCGTTCTTTCAGATCTGCGTTCTGTTTGTACTACAACTTTGAATTCACCTGCTCATGTAGGTCATTTATTGCTCTTGTGAAATCTTCCCCGTCAGCACTCCTTCTTTCCAACTATCCCAGATCTCATAACTCATTGATCTGATATTGATCCAAGGAAATTAATAAGGTATTACAGACTCATGTGCATGGATGTGCCTATGTTATTTTATGCAACGGATAAGATTTTGAAATACATAGGCAATGAAGCAGTTAAAGAAAACATAACAGGAAAACATATAAACACAACAAGTTTAAACTGGAGTTCACCCAATAATCTTGGGCTATGTCTCCCAATCCAGCCTCGAGTGGTGGCCTTTCTATTATGTTTTCAAAGCAGATTTTTTATAACAGTGAGCTTGATTTGAGTCTTACTCAATAAATATAAATCAGTAAGACTGTACTTGGATTCCCCAAGTCTCTGGAGTACACAGGCTCTCCTCACTAAACTCTTACCTCTATTGGTCATAGTAGTATGAGCCCAATCTGAGTTTCATACACGATAGGCATTACAGAGGAGTGTGCTTGAACCTCTCAAGCCTTCTCTAGAGTACACAGACTCTCTGACTCTCTCTGTCTCTGTCTTAACTCTGGCTCGATGCTGCCTTTGCTTCCGTAGGTTAGCTCGGCTTCTTCTGTCTGCTTTCGACTTATTGCCTACTACTCTCTTCGCTTTTCTCTCTGTCAGTTTGTGGCTTTAAAGCCAATCTGCTTCTTGATTGTTCGTTTCCACTTCCCGACTTTCTGGTTCCCCTACCTCTGTTTGTTGAATCCCTTTGTCCTGTGTAATTAGTCTCTGTATAACGCCCCATAGGGAGGTGGCCACCTATTTCATAATGGATGAGTGTCAATTCTCTTGGACATATTTGAAACGACCATTTTTTTCTATTAATCTCCAAGAATGCCCGCAAAACACGACCTTCTGCCAACGCATCGTCCATACTGGACTTCAAGTCCTATGTGACCCCGCTTCATAACCTTGTCAAATCCGATCATCCATCGGAACGCGTCTTTGCCAATGATCTGGGGTCCTGAGATCCGACGGTCATCATTCATATCGGGCGGCTAAGTAGCATGATGTTTACCCGTCTGATGTGAGCAGTTTCTCTCTCTCCCCGTCGGGACGCATGGCGATCATTGTGTGCCATCGGGTGGAACTCGGTTGAAACCACTTACCGCTCGAAGCCCCTCCGCTATTTTGCCGATTTTATGGAATCACGCTCTGACAGAACTGAAACAACATTTTCTGCATTTTATAATTATTTCAGGTCCGGGTGCTCGGGGCTTCTCTTCACTGAGAGGTTTTCCTTTCAATATGAAATTAGCGACTTGTTGCTAATCGCATATCAGAAACTACCTCCGTTGCTTAAAATTATTCCTGCATTTGCTAGTTGGTGTCAGCGCGCGTTACCATGGTTCACCGCTCTACGCGTTAGATCGACGACCTTCGTTGATCCGCGTTGATCGCCATTGCAATTGTCTGAGGATTCCCTTTAATAACTTGATCTTTATAAGACTTTTAATCTTTGACATGATTTTTAGAGAGTTCATGAAAACTTAAAGAGTGTTCTAGGATCCATTTGGATCATTCATGCACTCCACAAGGATGCATACCACACAAGATCTGAAAAAGGACTATTTCTCGTGCTTCGATTTGGTGAATCATTGTAAGAAAAATTTGCTTGGGCAAGTACATTATCCCACATCTATGAATTTTCCCCAACTAGACTCCGTAGCAGGTTTCCCAAGCTCATGTTCACCACCTTCGTCTGCCCATCGATCTGTGGGTGATAAGCGGAGTTGAAATTCAACTGTGTGTCCAGCTTTCTCCACAAGGTGGGCCAGAAATGCCTTGTGAATTTCACATCCCTGTCGGAAACAATGGACTTGGGCAAGCCAAGCAGTCTGACAATTTCAGTGAAAAACAAGTGTGCTACGTGAGTGGCATCACTGGTTTTCCTACAAGGGATGAAATGTGCCATTTTGGAGACCCGATCCACCACCACCATGATGGAGTCAAAACCCCACTATGTTTTCAGCAGACCCAAGACAAAGTCCAGACTGACTGAGTCCCATGGTCTACTCGGAATAGGCAATGGTGTGTACAATCCCATGTTCTGACTGTGTCCTTTCACCAACTAACACACTTTACACCTGGTTACATATCGCTGCATGTCTCTTCACATCTTCAGCCAATAATAAAAATGACTGAGCTGATCCAAGGTCTTATCAATGCCGAAATTTCCTACTAGACCTCCACTATGTTTTTCTCGGATGATGTTCTCCCTCATTGAACATTCTGGAATACATAGTTGTCCTCCCTTGAATAGCAGCTCCTCTTGTAAGTTATATTCCAACCATGGACTATTATTCCTCAACAAGGGATTTTGGCAGGCTTCATAAGCCTCCTTGAAATCTACATCTGTTTGATACAAGTCCTTCAGGTGTTCAAAACCCAACACTTGTATCGTGCTCTCTTGCAAGAGTAAAACTCTTCTGCTTAGTGCATCTGCTACCTTGTTGGCTTGACGACTGATATGCTTCAATACGAATGTAAAACTCTACAAGTACTCAACCCATTTTGCGTGTTTATGATTCAGCTTATGTTGTTGCATAACATACTGTAACGTAGAATTATCAGAAAACAAGACAAACTCATTACCCAAAAAATAATGTCTCCAATGCTTCAAGGCTTGGACAACGACATAAAACCCCTTGTCATAAGACGTGTATTTCTGCCTACTTTCATTTAATTTTTCACTGAAGCAAGTTACTGGTTTGTCTTCCTGGCTAAGTATGGCTCAAATGGTTGTACCACTGGCATCACAATGAACTTGGAAGAGTTTGTTAAAATCATGCAATCTCAAAATTGGCCTTTCAATAATCTTCTTCTTCAATATCTGGAAACTTTTCTCTACAACTTCAGTCCAATGGAAAGGCTGACTTGCCTTTTTGATGGTATCCAACATAGGTGCACATATCCCACTAAAATTATTTATAAAATTGCGACAGAAACTTTCCAACCCATGAAAACTCTGAACTTCAAACATACTCTTAGGGGATGGCCAGCTAATTATAGCTGCAACTTTTTTTGGGTCCATTTTCAGCTCATTTTCTGAAATAAAAAAACCCAAATAGACTAATTCCTTCTAGAAAAAATAACATCTTTTTAAATTTATCAGCAAACTATTTTACTGTAACTTCTCCAGCACATATCTAACATGTCGAAAATGTTCTTCCCTGGTCTTACTAAAAATCAATATATCATAAAGATATACAATCACGAAATTCCCAATGAACTCTTTCAACATCTCATTCATTAGGTGCATGAAAGTGCTAGGGGCGTTACTCAACCCAAATGGCATCACCAGCCATTCATACAGACCTTCATTGGTTTCGAAAGTTGTTTTCCATTCATCCCCTTCTCTTATTCTGATCTGGTGGTATCCACTTTTTAGATCTATTTTCGAAAAATATGCTGCTCCACTCAAGCAGTCCATCATGTCATCCATCCATGGCAATGGGAACATGTACCTGATGGTAATTTTATTGATGGCCCTTGAATCAGTACACATCCGCCACTCTCCTCCTTTCTTGGGAGCTAAACCTGTCGGAATTGCACAGGGACTTAAACTTTCCCGTATCAATCCTTTGTCCAGCAATTCCTGTACCTACTTCCTAATCTCTTCATTGTCCTTAGGACTCATCTAGTAAGTAGTTTTGTTTGGTAAACTAGCTCTTGGAATGAAATCTATGTGATGACTGATACTTCACTTGGGTGGTAACTTATCCGGTAAATCATCCACCACAATATCATTGAATTCCTATAACAAATCCTGAATTTCTTCAGGTAAGTCAGAAATTTCAGTATGTAACAACACCGCTCTTGACCTCCTTACAACGACATACTTTATCTCATTATCTTCAATCTTCTTTAAAAATTCTTTTCCTCCCATCAGCGGTGCTTTGGCTCCATTAGTCTCTATTATTTCTTCTTCCTTGATGGGTACAAGTGTATGCTTAATCCCATCCTTGACAAACTTGTAGCAGTTTGTCTTTCCATCATGAACCACTTTTCGGTCATACTGCCATGGTCTACCTAGCATAATATGACACACGTCCATAGGCATAATATCACAAGTTACCTTGTCCCTATACTTGCCAATATGGAACTCCACCTCACACTGTTCATCAACTAGCAGTTGATGTCCTTTCTGTAACCAAGACACCTTATAGGGAGTGGGGTGCTTCAACCTTTTCAAACCCAACTTCTCCACCATCTCTATAGCAACTAGGTTATCAGTGCTTCCACTGTCTATAATCAGTTTGCAACATTTTCCATGTGACTTACACACAGTTCGAAATAATGCCTTTCTTTGGGTTTGGTCAGTTGTCTCCTTTACCGGTTTCAATAATACCTTATTCAAGACTAAGGCCTCTCTTGTCTCCGGTACATTCTCTACCTCCTAGGGTGGTGCCTCTGCTTCCTTTGTTTGAGCAACATATGATCCTCTTTGTCTAGCCTATTCACATTCAGGACACTCAAAGGATCTGTGCCCCCACTTGTGGCATTTGTAACACTAGTAGGTAGCTCCTCTGCCTTTGCCACTACCTCTTCCTCACTGGTATGGCCTTCCTCACCTAGTGCTACCTTCCTTTTTTTCTATTCCTAAGGTCTTTGAACTGATGCCTTCTTCAATGTGGTTGGCAGTTCTACCTCTGCCAAAGGATTGTCCTTTCCCTCTGCTAGATCCACATCCTCTTCTGGCATTCTGTTTCCTAGTGATCTTCTCTTCTGCCTTCAAGGCACTCTAGTATGCTTCCTTTATGGTTTTTGGAGAAAGAATACTTAACTCATCCAATATCTCCATCCTTAGGCCATTTACAAGCCTTGTTGTTTTTTCTAGGGTGTCCTCCACGTAACTTGCTCTCATATTCACCCGATAAAATTCTTCGGTATACTCTTTCATAGTCATTCCCTTTTGCTTCAGATTCTACACCTGTCAATACAGAGAAATCTGATAATATTTAGGCAAAAACTTACCCTTCATTTTGGCTACCATTCTGGTCCATTTTTTAATGGGTTGTTTATTTGATCTTCTCCTCTCTGCTTGGACACTGTCCCACCATAAGGTCGCATTTCCTTTCAACTTGGTAGTAGCGAATTTAAATTTTCTATCTTCACTGATCTCCTCACATTCAAAGTACTTATCTAACTCACCAATCCAGTCCAACAGTACTTCTGTGGACAAAATACCATCATAGTTTGAAATCTTAGGCTTTGGCTTACTACTAGCCAACGAAACCAACTTTAATAACCTGATTTCAGGTCCTTCCTCATCTGATCCATCTGTTGTAGCTGCAGCTTCTTCCTCATTGTCATCTCCTCCTTCCAGATCCCTTCTCCTTCCTACTTCTACTGCCGCCAAACGGGCACTCAGGATCCTAATCTCCTCTCTCAATCCTTCATCTACTACTCTTCAAATAGATCTCCCATGACCCCTTCTTCTGACTTCCATTTATAGTAAAAAAAATTAACCTTAACCTGCTCTGATACCAAAATTGATGGGACCAGCCCTGATGTATTACGGTCAATAATTAATATATGATTATGGTTGATATTTTTGGTGGTTGATTGCATTGATGATGTGTTTAATGATCTTATACTGAATTTTAATGTGGTGAGGACAGTTGTCCTGTCCTCAAGCTCTGCTTCTCCTGCCTCTACACCTTACTCTTGAAACCCTAACCTCACTCATTTGGTCACTTTCTCCAGCACTCTGCTGCTCCGTCGAGAGGTTTCTCTATCATTGGTTATGTTTGCAATCTATGAGAGTTTGACAGTGCTCTGTGAGGGTAGCTATCTACAAACCCTGGTTATGAACTCCACTCTTATAGATGTGGGTCTCGGTTGTGCGTTGGCTTTCTCGTCTATGTGGTTGTATGGCTTCGTTGTGGTCATGGTCCTTCTCTTTCCGTCGGTCCTATATGCACAGGGTGACCCAGCTCTCAACTCCTGTTCGGAAATTTCACAAAGGTAAGACCTCTATCTATGATTTACAGTTCTGTTTCGTTTTGTTGTTGGTATTAATTGTTTTCACTCCTTGTGAGCAGGGGTTGCTCTGATGACTATGACCTGGTCTACGGCTTCTCTGCCTGCATGAGCTCAGCCTCTTCTGGTGAGTAGACACTCTACTAACCCTCGTCTCTACTTTTCAATTCGTTTATGGTTTCTTTACCTGGTTGCTGATGGCCTGTTTTGTGGTCACTGCAGGTGGATGTCAAGCCTCTTTGGTCGCTGGTCTCTTGTCCTGATACTTGCACACTATAGCGGGTAGGGTCGTACGATGTTACTCCTCTTGTTTGCCTGTCTCGATCTTTTTGTTGTTTGTCATTTCCGTTGGGTCTATAATCGAGGATCTTAGGGCTTTGGCTTCGGTGTCTTCTGGAACTGCATAATTATGCCTTCGGGCTATAATGAACCTGTAACTTATATTGGGTCTCTGGTTAAATTATAATCTTGGGGTTTTGGACGACTGTCTCAATGTTCGGTCTTGCAGTTGGTTTGCAATTTTGTCTATAACTTGGACTATAAATTTTGATACCTATAATATAGATATATATATATATATATATATATATATAATATATATCTACACAGATTTTGAAAAGAAAGAAATAGTTAGATGCTTGGTACCTGTAGATGTTGGTTGCTTTCTTGCTGTGACTGTGTTTGTTTCTTCTGCAAAACCCTCTCTGTCAATTGATGGAATTTGACTAGCCTCTGTTAATGACTTGTTCTCTATACGGTTAGGAAATGAACTCAGTTTCTTGTTCTCGGTAATTGTTATGAAACAAACTCAATTTAATTATTTAGATAGGAAGAAAATCATTTTATGCTGCAATGGACATGGACTCGGATTCTCTCTTGCTTTCAAAATGATTATATACTTCTGTTTATTCCATACTATGATGGATGATTCTAGTTTTTGATTTTTTTTTTCCTTTAATAAGTTCATTGTACAGTTACTTAAAACTATCAGCAGATACATTTTAGTTATTCCTTGATAACTATTCATATTTGTCTAAACTCTAAAGTTAACCTAAAACAATAAATAAATAAGGATAGTAATGAAAATAAAATAGTGGGTTGCGACAGCCTTAAACTTGACATAAAATCCTAAATGTTGTTAACTAAAAATTTAAATGAGACTTAAAAAACTAACTAAAAACTTCTCTAGTCTGCTAAGGCAAATACTCCAGCCATGATCTCCCTTAGCTAGATGCTCCTACATCACCATGCTTGATATTTCTTGAAAGAAATATGTTTTTGCTTGCACGAAAAATAGAATATTGTGTTTGATCTCTTGAAAGGAGATGATCTTTGCATCCATGAAAAGTACACCTATGAAGTTGGATTACTTAAAAATAATTATACATGGAAAGTATATAATTATTGTGTTAGGTCTTTTGAAGAGAAACCAAAATTTGCATGCAGAAAAGAATAATCATTATGTTAGACCTTAAAAGAGAACAAGTAATCACATGGAATAAATGCATTAGCTTTCCTTTGGAAACATACTTATATCCACACCAAATAATAATTAACACATCAGTTTTTCTTTCAAAACAAATCATGTATTTGCATGCATTGTAGACTTTGTAAATAGCTATATTTTGGGAAAGATTCTTTTGGAAAAGGGACTTGCATTTGCATGCATGATAATGGATTCTATTATGTTAGATTTCTCTTATAAGGGGACATGCATTTGCATGCATAATAGTGACAATAATAATATTTATTGTATTTGAAAGATTACTTAGTTACATGCACAAAGATGAAACTAAGGGGCTAGCTCTCTTTGAATAAGTTTTTATTTAATTACATGCACAGAAAAACAAAGATAAGGTGCTAGTGTCCTTTAAATAAAATGGATGGTTACAATGGTTTCCTTTGGATATGAACGTGTGTAACATCCCAAAAATTAAGCATAAAACAAATTACAACAATCAAGTTATTAACATATGAAATTAAAATTTAAACAATGATGCGTACTTGAGGAGTGAAGACTTCTTATTGAGGTTTACGGTGTTGTGATGTGCTTGCGTTGGTCTAGAACCGTTTCAATAGCTAGCCACCCTTGAGCCCTCAACCAACTTATTGCTACCAATGATCTATTCCCTCTAGCATTTCCTTCCTCAAGAATGAGTGAATGAATGGTTGCCTCTTCTTCCCCCTTCTTTGCAATTAAATAGAACAAATGGCTCTAAAAGTCATAAGGGGTTGGAAAGAGATATGCATGTACACCATCCATGTGTTCATGCCAACTTTATTTTATTTATTTATTATTACATTTTCTTTGTTATTTGTTATTTGTTATTTTATCTTTTCTTCTTTATTTTTTGTTTTATTTATTTATTCATATACTTTCTCTTCGTTAATTGTTAGTTTATTTATATTAATATTATTTTATTTACTTTATTGTTATCACTGTTATTTTATTATTAATTTATTTATTGTTATTATTATTATTATTTATTATTTTTTTTACCCCATGGTTTCCAAACACCCTCTGTTGAACTAGTATACCAGTAGGCATCAAAAGTTCCACAACAACAAGGAAATCCTAAGGAATCTCAAGCCTCTTTCCCAACTTTCGGAACCAGGCATATAACCTTCCCAATCTATACCATATCCATAAGTCTCACCCTAGGGCTTAGACCTCATCTGCCCCAAGGCAGGCATCTAGTCCTAGTACTCAATGACTTCATGCATCTCGCAAGGTTGTCCCAAATTTCTCCACAACTCACTAATGCACAGCCCCTGACATTGAATTCCTTATGCTCCCTCTAGACTTCGGCATCAAATTCCTTCGCCTCATGTGGACTTTGGCATCAAAGTCCTTATGCCCCCTCTAGACTTCAGCATCCCAATCCAATATCAAGCTCTCGACCTCCTCAAGATGGTCTTATAGTTCTTCAAAGATCCATCAAGAGCTATACAAGAAAATAGATACACTGGCATATGTACTACTAGTTGAGTTTGTCCCCAGCCCATATGATGTTACATATTCTTCCTCATAAGTATGGGCTCCTACGACATCATCAAATAAACCAACCTTCTCAACTTGATTATGGTTTTTTTGTCAATCACCACATCTCAACATGCAACCCATGCATTTGTTATCATCATAACCTCATAGAAATAATCCATATCATATAAGATACTCGACATGCAAACTCCTGCATGCCATCATGCAAAAATAACATCATTGTTATCACAATATTCTAAATAGTAATGATTGTATGCTCATGCACGTCATGAAATCTACAAGTTATAGCTACATGCTCCATATGCCATCAACTTTTCTGTAACAAAGATATATTATGCCATCACATAATAAATGAAATCATATCATTATATCGTAACATTCTAAGTATGAGAATCATACATATAGAGCAATAATACACTATAACATTCTTATCATGATTCATCAATTTGAAAATTAAAATTTCATGATCATTATGCATATTTTTCTTGTCCCTTATAGTACCATTGTACTCAATGGTGCACAAACCATTTATGAGCAATTGTTTTTTGGAACACACACTTATACTAATAAACAAGGACTTCTAATTTTCAACTACAATTTGGAAATTTCTAAAGGTATAACTATTGGACTTTGTGAGCAACAAAATAACACTCAAGAACTACATAAACTCAATAAGATAAAGATGTCAAACTACAACAACCCTCTTTCCCTATAATGACATAAGACTTGAGAATGGAATTCTTATTAAACTATAAACCAAGAACTAAAACATACTTCTATAGAATTAACAACAAAGATTGTGTTAACCAACTCACAAAGAATTAAAACAACAATTGGATTAATCATGCCAACACCAATATCCAAAACATCATTGTTATTCTACTTGTTCCAATATCCATCTTGACAAATAAAAATGATCTCCTTCATGATTTCAGAGATATTAGAAGTCAATATGTAACATGAAATGAAGAAAAAACCATCCATTTACTAAACTCAATGTTTTTCTAAACAACTATATTGAAGGATGTGTGGTGTAATTTCCTCTAAATAGGTGACCATTGGTCTAGAATTGATGCTAATTCCTTTGCTACCATTTGACTAGATATTGAAGGTTGAAAGTGACATGCTTTTTTGTTGTTGTTTTAATCGAGATACCAACATCAAGCTAAGTTATTTCATCATGACTATTTCTTAAATCCTAAATCTCCCATCATATTCTAGGATAGATTACTACTATTATCCCAATTATCATTTATCCACATATTTCCCAATTATCTAGTATCAACCAATTTCATATATCTAATGGCCCATTAAGTTCATGGTATGAAACACTTAATGATACTTAGATACATTTTGACTACATAATAATTCCATTATCTCCTTATTTGTTTGTGAACATGCGTATGAGATGTTTCTATGATCTCTTTTAAACTAATTATAAGTTGCTTCCTTTTTCTTGATATATGAAATTCCTATCCATATATTCAATGAATACTAAAATATTAATATGCCTATTATTAATTCCTTACTACCCAAAACCTATAAAATCTCATTTTATACTTTAGCTTATAAAAGTCTAAACACAACAAATATATTTAATTGTTCTAGGTGGATATTGGTGGTCACTTGCCTATTCCACCTAGACCCCCCATTCAATTTCATCTGTTTCCTTGTTCATTTCAGCATTTACTAATTTTAGTAGTTTTTCAGGTCATGGACTTTTGAAGCAGTTTTGACCCCCTAACGACATTTTTTGGGGTCTGCGGCAAGCCCGTAGCTGTAAGTAGAGGCTTTTTGCAAAACTTGTAGTACTCAGAGAGGCTTTTCCAACAAGGTATTGTATGTGCCAAATAGAGATAATATGATTAAGTTACGACCCCAGGAAGTTGGCTGCCCAACTAACCCCAACGGGGCCCACAAACTCTTAGTGTTACATATCCTGGGATTAGGGTTTTGGTTGTTTATGGTTTTCTCATGTTTTCCAATAATAAATAGGCCCTTGAGCCTCATTGTAACACCGTTCAGAGGCATGTAGTTTCCACATCTCTTCTCAAAGATAAGCTATCATTGCCTGAGCTATCTTATTTCCATTCTGTTTGTAAGCATAGTTCAGTATTTTTCTATTAATGAAATGAAGTTTTTTTCTGCTGCATCTTTGTGTTTGTGATTATATCTATAAATTGTTGTGTTCTTGTTTAAGTTCGGATCATTAATTTGATTTAAACATGCTTTCTATACAATTATTTTTATAATATCAATTCCAAATTACATTCTATTTTAGTTTTTTCAACTATTTAAAACTGTAATATAAATAATTTGAATATTTAAAGTTTTTTTCTAAATAATGATATCACAAACATATGGATTCAAATTTATATAACACATTAAAAATATCATTCTCAAAAATATATTTTACACCGCCCCCCCCCCCCCCCCATCTTTTTTGGTACGTATCAAAATTCACTAATTTTAGTAAACTTAGATACCAAGAAATTTATAGCTTTAAAGGTATTGTAGTAAGACTTATTTACATGGTAAGGATTTTCTAGGTAAAGTGACAGTTAATCTCCATAATTAAAATCATATTTAGTTCATTATTCTTATCGTATTCATGTTATTTTTCCTTATTAATCTTATTATATCTTTCCATAAGTCTCTCTTATATAGTATATTTACTTTTTCACTTATTTTTACCTTTTACTTGGTTATATATTGTCTCACTCTTCTTCCTTCCCTAATTACTTTATCTATTGTTTATTTTTATTTTTTTTTATCAATCTCTTTTTTCATTATTTTATTTTCCTTCTTCCTTTGCCCTTATTTCATTTTTTGTTTGTAACTTTGGCAGGACTACATCTTCATCATGTCCAATATATCACCACCTCCTGATCATCGTCTATCCAAGACCCCATGGACATTAACATATTATTATTATTACTAAAATTCATTGGCATATTAAT
>APFE031410641.1:231803-244265 GCA_000404065.3 Pinus taeda | reverse complement strand
ACCTATACCAGCTTCCTAAGCAAGTCTTAAACCTCAGCTCTTCAAAACAAGCTTGAGAAATGAGAGAAAGACATCAAAAAAGCAATGTAACTCTGGTTCCGCACTTTCTCTTACTTTTGCCTGTAGGCCCGCACCTTTTGTTCAAGTTATCTGCGTACTTATACGCTCTGTATCTAAAGGGGAGGGTGCATACCCCTGTAAAAGTCAAAAGACGCAATCTTTATCTTAAAAAACTCATCTTGGGTTAATTCTAGAGTTTTCTAGAAGCATTTGTTACGTGGATTGTTCGCTCCAAGTGGTTCTTGCATCCCATCATAGGAGGAACTAATCCCTTGTTGAGAGGACTCTATCCCTTTGAAGGAGGAGATGGTAACTAATCTCCATTGCACTATAAATTGAGGCATTGGGTCAGTGGCCAAGGGGGTTAGAAGCTGAACTTTTGAGGGTAAATGCTAGTGAAATCAAGACTTCCTATTTGAGCTTAAGAGGAGAGATCACATACCTTTTTGGCTTCATTAGGGAGTGAGTGAAGCTTGTCAAGTAGAGGAGACTTCTTGTTGGACCCTGGGAGGAGCTTGTACAGCGTCAAGGCAAAGGTTGTAAGGTTCTTCTCCTTTTGAATTAATACAATCAAGCTCATTTTTCTCAACAAGTATCTCATGTTATTTGTTTCATGGACTCCTTGACTTTCATGTTAAATATGTTTTATAATACTGGTTATTCAGGTGCTATTTAATCGTTTGCCTTGTTTGTGTTTGCAGGTTTGTGACGAAGGAACTTACTTGGATCAAAGGAGCGAAGGCATCTCCGAACTTGCGTTGGACATGAGGTAGGCCTTAAACACATTTGTTTGCCATTATTTATAAAGCACATTTAGAGAAAGATAGTGTCTGGTTGGTTTGTTTGTCATTAGGTCTTCATTAGATTCTAGGAAGGTCTGTCTTGTCCGCAAGATCAACTCATTCTGCGTGACAAGAACCAATCCAAGAACAACCAAGGGAATCCAGAGTTTAAACCACCTCCACCCTCACCAAACCATGATCACACCAAAATTAATGCTCTGATCATAACTGAACCGAATTTGGAATGCCATCCAGAATCCATCACCATCCTTGAGGAATTTTATGTCTCCTTGTCTCTCAGGCTTTACCGCAATCCAATCCTGGATCACTAGATCCTAAACCTAGACTATTATATTAGGCTTTACTACAATCCAAACTTGGATCACTAGGCGCTAAACCGAGACTTCTCCCTTGGGATTTATCATGTATCCTGCCAAAACCAGTCAAGGGATTCCTAGGCCTTTGGGAATGAACCTTGAGACCACCTTCGCTCCAGATTCCGAAATCCATCCGGAAAACCAAAGCTCAAAGCTGAAATAAACATCCCAACACCATGGCATCTGGAAAAAGGCAAGGCTAGGCTGAAAACCACTATCATAACCCAACAAAACGATGCCACCAGAAGCAAGAGAACCATACGCCAACACGCAAAGCCATGCATGTGCAAACCAGTTAGGAAATCACACATGCAAAAGGTTACCTGGAAGTATTCCTATTGAAGCTACCTGATCCTGCTCTTCCTTCCTTGATCCATGCTTTCCTTCCTTTCTCTTTGCTTTCTTTTCCTTCCTTGATCCAAAACTAGAGTGCTCCAGGAAAACTCTAAGTGACCAAGAGTGAGAGAGAGAATAATGAGAGAGCTCCAAACTTCAACTGACCAGGCTTAACATTGACAGAAGCTTGTCAATTGATCATCATAAGCCTTTTTATTAATGAGGCCTCTAATTTCTTCATTTTCCATTATTTTCCTTCAATTTCCTCCTCACATGCAACCTGTGACCTTTTACCTTCATTTTCTCCTAATTTTCTTTATTTTCATAAATAAACGTGTCAAAAATGTCTTTTGCCTTTTAATGTCTTTACCTTAGCTTTTTCAAACTTTCCTTAGCCAAAAACACACATCCAGTGATGCCCACTAAGATATCTTTGCCCAACATTCACCCTGGAATAAGTGTCCCTTTCCCATGGTCTTATTTTGCCTTTATTAATTTTTATTACATGAAAATTTTCACCAAGGCTGTTACAGAGAATCATTAGACTCTTAAGAGGAATATGTGCTTATTTTATTAGATTTTTTGATGAGAAATATGCACAAAATAGAACTACCATGCTTGATATTTCTTGAGAAGAAACAAATTCTTTGCATGCACCAAGATAGACTACTATGCTTAAAATTTCTTGAAAGAAAAATGTTTTTTGCTTGCATGAAAAACAAAAATATTATGTTTTATCTCTTGAAAGGAGATGAACTTTGCATCCATGAAAAGTACACCTATGATGTTGGATTCTTTAAAAAGAATTCTACATGGAAAGTATATAATTATTGTGTTATGCCTTTTGAAGAGAAACCAGAATTTGTGTGCAGAAAAGAATAATGATTATGTTAGACCTTGGAAGAGAAATAAGTAATCGCATGGAATAAATGCATTAGATTTCCTTTGGAAATATACTTATATCCACACAAAATAATAACTAACACATTAGTTTTCTTTTAGAACAAAGCATGTATTTGCATGTACAATAGACTTTGTAAATAGATCTATCTTGGGAAAGATGCTTTTGGAAATGGGACTTGCATTTGCATGCATGATAATGGTATCTATTATGTTAGCTTTCTCTTAGAAGGGGACATGCATTTGCATGTATAATAGTAACAATAATAATATCTATTGTATTGGAAATATTACTTAGTTACATGCACAAAGAAGAAGCTAAGGGGCTAGCTCTCTTTGAATAAGTTTTCATCTAATTACATGCACAGAAAAATAAAGATAAGTTGCTAGTGTCCTTTAAATGAAATGGACGGTTACAGTGGTTTCCTTTGGATATGAACATGTGCTAGTGCGAGAATGATCATAGTAACGTGGTAATTATTTTGAAATGCTTGATAATTATTTGTTTATATATGCACAATGTTGTTAGAAGAAGTATGTTGTGATATTATGTTTACATCTCATGTATACACATGAATAGATGTTAAAAGATCACTTTTAAAGGATGATTATTGATTGATTAATGATTTATCTAATCATGTTACCAAAGCTTGTTGATGACAACAATGACAAGAAAGGATGGTGACTTGTGCAAAAGACAAATTATGTTTAACATTGTGGCAGATAAAGAACTAATAGTCCATGCAGATGAGTACAAGCTATAAGATGGTCCACTAATGGAACAATCATGCCACCAGGATATAAGGAGTGGTGATTTGTGGGTAAATGATTTCATGATGATTGTAATAACTTTTAGCTAGGTATATTGTATTTTAACGATATTTCATTATAATATTTTATGACATTAGTTAAGGGATGGACTCTTTATAAGCCATTGAGTGAGGGGTGAACACCCTCACGGGAATTTAATAATAAAATTAAACATTTGTTGGTTTTCGCCCTATAGGGTTTCCAAGGTATATCGGTGTTCCATGTTGTGATTGATTATTGTGTCAGTTTGATGATGTTGATTCCTTGTTTGATGCGATGTTCATAATGTCAAGTATGTGATTAATTAATCTGGTTAAGGGAATCATGAAATAGATATAAGGCTACATCATACAGTTTATGTTAATATAGTACAACATTGGTTGTTAATAGATATGCAACTTACTATTCCTCTACTAAAAGTTACTCTATGTACTGGTGAACATTTTATCTAATGGTTAATGTGGATTTGGAATAGTGATTTAGATAATTACTTGTGGGTGAATTTTGTAAAAAAATTCTAACTCCTTGCATTTTCGTATGAGATTATCGAGGGATGTTACATAAGGAAAACTAATAATGATTCAGTTGATGAGGGGCATCTTAATTGGCAATTACTTTGTTATGAAGAATTGTGTAAACCATGAGATTTGAAATTGAAATCATCCATGAGTCAAAATAACAAAAAAAAAAATTAACAATCATTAAATTTTTAGGTTGTAAAACTACCTACCATATATGTGTGGCTTTTTTGTATATTTGAATATAATAGAAAAAAGTTAAAACTAATATATTATGTAATATGAGTATTTTATATACTTTTTATATGAAAAATTCTTTGAATCTTTGAAATTCAAAAAGTATATATTTGTTATAGGAGGATTCATGAATTCAAAGAATATTTATATATATATTAAAAAGAAATAAATTTATTTTTACAATATTTTTATAAACAAATTATTTTTAATTTTAAATTGATAAATAACTTATTTAAATAATTATAAATTAAAAAATAATTAAAACATCATTATATTATTTATCGTTTATTTGATAAAGAAAAGTAAACATCAATTTCAGATCTCCTAATGATTTTACTGTATTGATTATAGTATAAGTTATAAGATACAGATAACAACCATTTTTAATATTTAATTAGAGATGGATTAATTTTTTAATATGGAAGTTGTTATCTAATTAAAAATATTATAAGAGAGAAATTTGTCATTATTTTTTAATTATTAAATATAATTATTATTATTATTTTTTAAAATTAATAAAAATTAATAATAATATTTTTAAAATTTTAATAAATTTATTAAAATAATAATTAAAAATTATTTAAACTCTAGTCGTGTTATTTTATAAAGGTTGGTTTTTTTTTTTTTCCAAATTTTTAACATATTTAGATTTATTTTAGTATTTTATTTAAAGAGAAATAATAAGTGGGAAGGCAGTGAAGTTGTTGTTGTACCAAGTAATGAATGGTAGGGATGTGTTATATCATCTTTCACTTACTTGGCTCGACCACCATAATCTTCAATGTAAATTTGTTTCATGGATGGCATTAATCTCCAAGCCTCTTATTATGTGTCACCTCGATGCCATATCCTCGCCTTAGCCTATATCATAATGGGCTTATGCACTTTATTGGTGTTCGATATGATGGGAGCTTCTTCCTTCATTATGCTTCTTCCTTGTAGAGAGGACATTCCTCCTATATATTTCTACCTTTGTGGTTTCTTTGCTCGAGATATTAGTTGTTTCCTTATTCTCTTTAGTTTGCTAGAGTGGATTCTAGTTAAGCCTTTGGCATGTTCGATTGGTCTCCTCCTCAAGATTTCTAAAGTTGTGGCCCTACCTTCTCTTCAATGGCTCCTCTTCTAGCCTCTCTCTACTTTGTCTCCCTCTTGGTCCAGTCTTGCTCTCATTGTTCTCTTCCCCCTCTAATTTCCTCCTTGTCTCACCATTTGCTCATTGTTACTAAAATGTCTCATCGTCATCATTATAGCCATCGAGATAATGGTAGCCAAAGAGGTTGACGAGCTCATTTCAGGGTAGAATCTACAACACAACTCTTACACAATCAAATTCCTTGGAAGTCTAATAGAAACTTCAAGAGGAAGAAATGGAAGCTATTAAGGAAAGAGAATGCCCCTCATATTATGCAAAAAAAGTTGAAGTTGCAACATTGTTAGGATTAACCTTGACTCGAGAATGACAGTGTACAACTAATGGTTTTCTGGCCCATGGTATTATGCCAATTGTATTTGGTTGGCAAGAAGCCTATAAATAGGCTTACTTGTCTCTATTGTAAGAGTGCCAAGCACCAAGGTGCAAAGAGTTGAGCAGGGTATCCCCGACCACTATGAGGGCCAAGGGTTGAGAAGGGTCTCCCTTGTCAGTGTATGGGACCAAGGGTTGAGTAGGCCTCCCCGACAGGGAAACTAATAGAATTCTATTAGGGTGGGCTTTTCCCAGAGTTGGGGTTTTCCCAAGGTAATTCTTGGTGTTCTTTATGTGTGATCGCTTCTATTTTTGTTCGTTATTAATATTTCTATTTTCCCCTGCCTTTTATTACATAACAAACACAGGTTCCAAATGTGGGGCATATGCAAGGGCACCAGTTGTAGTATCCACACCATTGACCTCTACTAGCAAATGAAAATTATAATTGGAAAGGTGGGCTTCGAAAGGATGAAATTCTCTTAATGCTAGAAACACAGTTAAACATGAATAATATGGACAACCAAATGGAACGCATGGAAGCCTTGTTGTCTTAAATGCCAAATCCGAGAACAATTAGAAAATCTGCCTCATATCCTATAGAGGTGGAACCCTCTATTGATTCTTAGTTTTCATGATAATTCTAAAGCTTATGGTTGTTTGGTTTTCTAGTTTGTATAGGCCTCTTCTATTTTTTCACTCTCAATATATTAGGTTACTAGATTACTCCATGTTTTGGATGGAAAATACAATTGAATCTAGTATTTTTTTTACTTCAAAATTATTATGGTTTAAAACTTTATACATTGCCAAGTTTACAAGTGACAAACTAGTAACTTGTTATGATCTCACTATTATATAACATTATTGATATGTCATAGAATTATCATTTTAAAAAAAATTATATTTTATCCAAACATTAATAAAAATCAATCACATTTAGTTAATTTTAATTTTAAATAATTTTTTTTTAAAAGATTTGTAACATTTTTAAAATATTAAACCAATTTTTAATTTTAATTTTAAAATAATTGTATAGCTCATAGGATAGCTGAATTGGGGTCACCTTAAAGATTTAAGGTTCAAACATCGAGATCAACCAACCAAAATTAAATAAATAAATATCTAAACACTCAATAAATTTAACTTAAATATATCATGTTTACCTTTCAATGTAACAATTATTAAAATCCATTACATCAAAAAAATTGTTAATAAAATACTTTTAAGGTTAAGTTTGAGAGCCAATCAATCTCATCAAAAAATGGTTAATCTCACACTAAAATTTCACAAAAGAAAACTTTTAATTTGAAGCTGAAGTTTTAAGAGTTAATATATTTCAAATCCACATTGCTTTACTTAACCTAACTGAGTTTCAATAACAAAGTTCATCTATTTCAAATCCACATTGTTTTACTAAATCTAACTGAATTTCAATCACAAAGTTCATTTATTTCAAATTCACATTACTTTACTAAATCTAGTTGAGTTTCAATAACAAAGTTCATCTATTTCAAATTCACATTACTTTATTAAATCTAACTGAATTTCAATAACAAATTTTAAAAAATATATATGTAATATCAAGACTTAATTTATTTTAAAATTCACACTAATTAATCAATTTATTAAATTAAATTAAATTTTAATTATAAATTTTGAAAAATATAAAGAAAAATTAATAATTATCTTTATTCAATCATCATTAATGTAAAACTAAATATACAAAATCTATAATTAATGTAAAACTAAATTGTCTCTTTAGCTTTCAAAACAATTTAGAAAAATGATCCCACATAAAACTCTCTTTAGCTTTCAAACCGTTTACAAAAATGATCCAAAATTATCAAGCTCCTAAACAATTAAAACATGTTTTCCAATCTTCTCATAACACCAAATTGACTATAAATTGTCTTCTGAACTGCCAGCATGGCTTCAGCCTATGGTTATAGGAATTGCAAGAGAAAAAGAAAGGACTAGGGGACAGCTTGTTTTGTCCAATCCTCAACACCCAATAATCATCTGCTTGGCATATCTGTCTTCTATGCACAGTCATACCCATGGCAACTACATCAACTTTATTGTCTCCTTCTTTGTTGATAGCTGTCACAAATTGGCTTATATTATATTATTTCCAAACCAGTCGACCTCAATCAAACCACTAATTACAAATTGACTGAGGGATTCATACATTGAGTCATATTCATTCCAACCGTAGCTGCAGTGCAAAATTTACAGTAGCTGCAGAGCAAAATTTATGAAATAATCAGAGAGCTTACTGCAAGAGTCCCAGTCAAAATTTGATGCAAATGGCCCCATTGGGTCCCTGTAGGTTGGTGAGAGACGGCATTAGTCTGAAGCTTTTCGTGCCTCGTGCGCAATGATTAATTCAATTTCTACTTCCCTTGAATGTTCTACCAACTCCATTATTATTTAATCAACCAGTGTCCCATGATGATTAGGAAGCTACCCAGAGCCGAGTTTTGAGATTCCCAGGACCACTTTGATGAAATTTTCGAAGACAATAAAGCAGGCAGAGGGAGTTCATCTCAATTTGGGGAATGCCCATATGCTTAATCTGATTGTCTGTCAGTCAGTCTGTCTGATTTGCAGAGATGAGTCCATCTAATTTAGTCCTGTGTCTGTTGGTTTCCCTCTGTTTGAGCCAATTCTGGAAGAAGTCTGCCTGTGTTTTGGAGGAAAGTGGAGGTGGTCTCGTGGTGAGTATGAAGCACAGAGGATCTGGGAGCATGAAGGCCATGAATTCCTTTGAATTGCTCAGGGTTTCAAGCAACAGAAGCTCAACTAGGTTTCATTCTCTGAGAAGAAGCAGACATGGCCACAAGCAGCATTCACTGGACGTCTCTTTGCCTCTGAGTGCAGGGAGTGACTACATAATGCCATTAATGTTGGGCACCCCACCACAGACACTAGAAGTCTTCATGGACACTGGAAGTGACCTTGTATGGGTGCCATGCTCTAAAAACTCCTCAAAGCCTTCATTTGAATGCATCATGTGTGAGGATTCAGACATCCCCACATTCTCAGCCTTTCAGTCTCATTCAAACAAGCCTGAATTCTGCAGCTCTGATTCATGCTCTGTCATTCACAACTCAGATAACCCCAACGATCTCTGCATCGTGGCAGGATGCCCATTTGAAAGTATTGGCATGGACCCCTGCCTGGCCCCCTGTCCAGCATTTTATTATGCGTATGGGGACGGGAGCTTAAAGGGTGAACTGATGAGAGACAAGCTCACAGTATATTTAAACAAAGGTGGTAGTAGAAAAATCTCAAATTTCACATTTGGATGTGCAGGAATTTCCCTATCAGAGCCCATAGGGGTTGCAGGCTTTGGCAAAGGGGCCCTGGCCTTCCATGCCCAGTTGGGTAAAGTGGGGAACAGGGGCTTCTCCTACTGCCTTGTCAGCCATAGATTTGATGACAACCTCCATGTTTCCAGCCCTCTTCTTTTTGGAGAATCTGCAATGCCCAAACAAGGTAAAGTCCACTACACAGCCATGATCAATAATTTCAAGTATCCTTATTTCTACTACTTGGGTCTTGAAGGAATCACCATAGGAGGCCAGAGGCTTAAGCTCCCATCAAGCCTGACTACTTTTGACAAGGAAGGCAATGGTGGACTGATCGTCGACTCTGGCACCACCTTCACCATGCTTCCTGAATCTCTGTACAGACGGGTGTTAAACAAGCTCAAATCTGCAATTCGGTATAGCAGGTCTGTTAAGTACGAGGCTGCCTTGGGACTGGACCTCTGCTATGAGCTGCCCTCTGCAGGGGGTTCCTTTCCTGTGTTGCCAACCTTCTCATTGCACTTCAAGGACAATGCTACAATCACACTTCCTGCAGAGAATTATATGTCTATGATGTCTGATACTTATGATGCTACTAGAGCTACTACTTCTGCCACTGCTGCAGTGGGATGCCTGATTATTTTGAGCAGTGGAGATGAAGTGTATGGACCTGCTGCTGTTTTGGGCAATTATCAACAGCAGAACTTTCATGTTGTGTATGATATGGAGAATCAAAGAGTTGGGTTTCAGCAAAAACAATGTGCTCCAATGGCCAATTGATTCCGTTTCATCCATGCACACTGGTTGGTTGCCAAAGTTGGTTGAAAGGGAACTCCAAGGCATTCATGGTCTTACTACTATCTGTGATATTCATACTGGTGGTTGACAAAATAATCTGCATCCATACTTTTTCTTCCATAAACTTGCTTTTTTAATAGCATATTGATCTAGTGAGTTCAAAGTCTTAAAAGGTGAACATATGCTGATTATCCTCTTAGGTTGCAGGTTGTTCATAGCATTTTTTTAACCTATGCTGTTTTTAATTTGTTCTTCTGTGCAGTTTCCAAGTTTGTGTGGTTGGAGTTATTTATTGAAAAAGAAAAATCACAAGTGTGAGATTTATTATGTTGTTTTTAATTGGTTTTTTACAGTTTTCAAGTTTCAAGTTTGTGTGATTGGAGTTATTTATTGATAAAGAAAAATCATAAATGTGAGATTTATTATGAAGGTTTTGGAGCCATCAACCAGGTCACATTTATTATGAAGGTTTTGGAGCCATCAACCAGGTCCATTAATCTTCTTTAACCAGAAAAATGTCATAAAAGTTGTCCCCAACTTTCAAGTAACTTTTTTCAAACCAGCCTCACCCTCTATAATATTTTAGAAAATATTTTATTTGTGTACAAGTGAATTTATAGTTGTTAAAATCGAGGCAAAGAATCTAAGCCATGATATAGAGAAAAGTGAAAAGCTCCAAAATTGTAAACATTATTCGTTGCTTAGATGTAGTTATTCTGGGTTGATACTTGCCAGCTATTGATCGGTTGTTTGCATTATGAGGTGAAGAAATAATGCATTACATTACAAAAAGGCCGTTCTGTCCTCCATTGTAATTTATGGTGCAATGATGGGAACCTGAACCTTTTTTATTTTAAGAGTACAATTGTGGTATCAAATTTTATTTTAGTAATATGTCAGTCAGCATTTAAATTTGAACTTGCTCTGGGCATAGTTTTATTTCTCACAATAACAATAATATAAGCAAGTTAATAATGTAGCCAATAAAATAATAAAATTTAAAAATTTAGATATTGTAGGTAAATGGACATCAATATAAAACTATTGTATTCCTTAATTTACTATTTAATACCACAGTCAAAGATTATTAAAAATAGTGTTAACCATGACTAAGTTCTTCGTGCAAAGTTCAATATTTAAGTTGACTAAATCTTCATAGTTGTTGACTAAATCTTCATACCCTTAAGGTGACAAGAAATCTATAAGAGTTAATTTTAAAAGGAATGGAATCAGGTTATCTATAAGAGTTAATTTTAAAAGGAATGGAATCAGGTTATCTATAAGAGTTAATTTTAAAAGGAATGGAATCAGGTTTTATAAGAGTTAATTTTAAAAGGAATGGAATCAGGTTTTATTGGTGTAGGTGGGATGGTACTAATATTCAAGTCATGTAGACAAGTTTAGGTTCCTTTAGTGCACTTTCGCTTTTGTTGTTTTTTAGATTTTTATTTTCCAATAAAGTTTTCCCTTTTCTTTCTAATTTTCAGCATTAGAGTTTTTTTTAACTATATCTCTTTTTATATCTTTTATATGTTTAAGCTAAGCACTTGGTCATTTTTAGTTTAGAGTTCCAAAAATTTCTCTTTTAGGAAAGGGCTTTTCATTCTAAGATAAAGGTCTAGCTCTCATTCTTTTAAGCTATTTGAATGACTAGGAAAATGTTTTTTTTATTGCTATGGCTTCTTTTTAATCACTTGCAATATACTAAAAATATGTCCTTATGGAATAAGAGATCATGTGGAATTCATAAGGGTTTTAAGGTCTCATGAGGAGTTGATTCATGGCAATAGAGATTCCATGTGTTGTTTCATTTGGAAATTTAAAGAGTTTGAATAACAATGCATGCATCAATTCTCAGAAATTATGAATATCCTTTTATAGGTTCTTAGCAATTTTGGTAATCTCTTCAAGGACATGATGGAATCAATAAATAATGATGCCCTTCCAATGACATCCTTGATCAAGGAATTTTAGAACTTGAACACAATGAGTACAAGCATACAATAATGCAAATGATTGAAGCCCTAGACACACGAAATGAAGACCCAACATGCATCAATACAAGAGTTGAATGCAAATGATCAAAAGCATGGACATAGCTAATTAGAACCCACATACATCAATACTACAGTTAAAAGAGAAGAAAGACATTGCTCCTTTCTATAAACATGCTTTATAGAGTGTCAATACTAGACTTGGAAGAGAGGCAAGTTACTACTACTCCTTTAGCTAGACATGCTTTTCAGAGTAATTAGTATAGAGTTTAAAGCATCAGATGTTTAACATAAATTTAGCCAAATGATGTCTGTGAACTATGTAAAATTTTATATTTGGAAACAAGAAGACTCCATTTATGTATTTTAATAAATAAATATCCTATTCATGTCTCAAGAATCAATTACAATCAAGGTAGCATCTATTTCTATGTATGATGCTAAGGATAGATGTTATTAAAAAGTACATGCATTACCACATGGTAAACTAACTTTCTTGTTGATATGATTTTAGGTAAAATTGTCTTTTGATGTTATAGTGAGATCTGAAAATATATTTTTATTGTTTAAGAGATTCTCTTCTTATGTAAGTAAGTAGGTTAATGACCCATGACATAGGGTTTATATATATGAAGAGTTTCTCCTTTATAAGTAGCCAATGGATTTTCTTAGGTCGAAATGTTATACTTCAATAATGGTGATGAAGATAGTACGTAATAGGGTGGTTTTCCTTACATAACTATGTTGAATACATAAATAGAATATCTAATGCCATAGATTGTGAAGTTATAAGATTCTAATATTTTTAATTTAATATAATTTAGGCATTTATAAATTTAAAATATTTGTAATCTAATTTAGTTTCATTATT